>WHYT01014000.1:152894-194890 GCA_009806455.1 Tetrax tetrax
CCAACCCCCCTGCAAGAAGCAGGGACATCTCCAACCAGATCAGGTTGCTCAGAGCCTCATCCAGCCTGGCCTTGAATGTTTCCAGGGATGGGGCTTCCACCACCTCTCTGGGCAACCTGTTCCAGTGTTCTACAACTCACATTGTAAAAATTTTTTCCTAATATCCAATCTAAATCTACCTCCCTCTATTTTAAAACCATTACCCCTCGTCCTATCACAACAGACCCTGCTGAACAGCCTCTCCCCATCTTTCTTGTAGGCCCCCTTGAGGTACTGGAAGACCGCTGCAAGGTCTCCCCGGAGCCTCCTCTTCTCCAGGCTGAACAGCCACAACTCTCTCAGCCTGTCCTCATAGGAAAGGTGCTCCAACCCTCTTATGATCTTTGTGGCTCTCCTCTGGACCTTCTCCAACTGGTCCATGTCCTTCTTATGTTGGGGACTCCAGAACTGGACGCAGTACTCCAGGCGGGGTCTCACCAGGGCACAGTAGAGAGGGAGAACCACCTTCCTCGACCTGCTGGCCACGCTCCTCTTGATGCAGCCTAGGATGCAGTTGGCCTTCTGGGCTGCAAGGGCACATTGCCGGCTCATGTTGAGCTTCTTGTCCACCAGCACTCCTAAGTCCTTCTCCTCAGGGCTGCTCTCAATCCATTCTCCGCCCAGCCTGTATTTGTGCCTGGGATTGCCACGACCCAGGTGCAGGGTAACTACAAGCTGGTCAGCCTCACTTTAGTCTCGGGAAAGGTTACGGAGCAAAGTTATCTGGAAACCATTCCCAACTACGTGAGAGACAAGAAAGTGGTGGGGAACAGTCAAAAATAAACTCATTCCTCTCTCCTCCCAGTACTGTACCTGGAATCACTACAAGGCAAAAGAGCTGGCTGGAAGTATCTAGGGAACGAGATCCTTCAGGTTTCTAGGTAAAGGCTTCCACATTTTTACTCTGTCAGATTTTGTCCACGGCTGTGATATCCTTATGGCAGGCATATGTCTTTCTGTAGTGAGGCTGCTGCTCTATTTTCTGCATAGCCTCAGCATGCTGAGTGGAGGTGCTAGCTTTCTGCTGTGAGGTAGGGAAGGGGTAAGGCTTTTAACAGCAGGTTTTATTCTTGTGACTTCAGCCTTTCACTACAGAGGTCATAAAAGCATCTATAAAATATTTTATTTCTGCAAATACCCTAAAGCTGCCACATAATCATTGCCTGCTTTTCATTCCCTGACAGAGCAGCAATTGCAGTTATGGGAAAAGTATATGAAGAAAACTGTGGAATATTAACAGACAGTAAAATTCTAGTAACAAAAATTTAAGGAAATTGAAGTTTGTTGTTGTTGTTGTTCCAGGTGTAGTGCAGACTCTGTGTTATATAATTACAGTGAAAGAGTAATACTGTTTTACCTAATTTGCATTTACTAAATTCACAATAGTAATGACATTCTGCTGAGCACTTTCCACTATAACTGGTTATGCTAGTTATTTTCTCATAAACATTGCTCTTAGTCCCCTTCATCAGAGAGGTTCCTGTGCTAAAATCAATCAAACTAGCAGGGTCCTGGTTAGTTTTTTTAGTCTGATACCCTCTACCATTACCCAGACATTCTTCAAACACACAGACATTCCTTTCCCAAAGAGGCAGCAATCCAGTAAACACCAGTTACACCACCAGACTGTCAGTAGAGTACCAGTATAAATGACAAGCTGATAAATAAAATCCCTCCACGAAAACAGTTTAACTCTTGATTAATATTAACTGAAACATATCAGCAGTGACAAGTACAATATGCAACATGGAGCAAGTTCTGAGTAGACAAGACTCCACACCTGAACATGGACATGTCCTAAAATCATGGAAAGACCATTTCAGGCAGAGCTGGAAGGACAGCTGAAATATAAGAGGGTAAAGTCTCCTCCACTAGTACAGTAAGAAGGACAACACCAAGTTTGTGTGAGCCAACTGAACAGAATGAAACTCTGTGTCACTCCATGGGCCGTGTCACACAGGAAAACATGTGACTGGTCACACTGACATCTCATCCTAAGCATAACTGATAAAAGTCCATGTTTTTATACAGAGAGGGATCAAATCAGTGCTAGTATATTTGACTGCGTATCCTGCAGTTACTGGTCCATATCCTCCTTTCATGGACAGAAGGAGAAATTAAGAAAGATGTTGTCCTGTAGCCTATGGATAAATGTTGGTATAAACGTGCTCTGTCTACCTTTACTGGGTAGTGTCCATAATGCCACAAACACACTTCCTTCAGCTTACCCACATAATGTACACAGAAGAAAGTTTGCCCCATGAATCTGAGATAGATTTGCACATTAAAGTTTCATGTATGACTCACAGTGTTACGAAGAGAAAGAAAAGACAAAATTCCAATTCTGGACTTTTGGAAGAGTTTGTGGGTGCCACATCTTGAAAAACACCTGTGTGAACTTGTGCATGGATGAAAATGTGCTGTTTAAGGCTACTGTACTAGTTGTATTTAATGAGAGTTGTCTCTTCTACAAGATGTGGCAGATCAGTATTTTTTGTGTGTGTCTGCTTCCAGGCAGTAGATAATCTTGTCTGTGTAAGCCTTAAGGAGGTCAGAAGCTGATTTAACAGCCTTATCTTTCTGGAAAAGAAACCTTATTCTCAAAGGTATAATATAAGCGCTCACACAGGTAGTGACCTATTGAACCTTTCCTAAGAAATCATGAGTGTGATCCTGCCTCGCCTTGCAAGAGCTGAAGATGGTTTACAGCTACTGGGAGTTTGGCAGCCATAAAATCAGTTGAGTCCTAGCCCCAGCTTATGCATGACATACCATGAGATATTACTTCCCCTAAGGTAGTGAGCTTTTACGGGTCTCAGACTGTCTCCTGGCTATGTTTGATTAGAGACAATGTTTCTCTCACATGCTGTGTGTTCCCTGAGGTAGCTGTTTTCCTTCTCTGGGTCTCCTTGCATGGTCCTCCTCTTCCCAGTTCAGTATCTTCAGAATGAAGTTCTTCTCAAGAAGGAGGCAGGAGGAAGGAGGAAGCCAAGTGCTTACAGGAATTTTTTAGCTGTCTTTTAAGCAATGTTATAGGCACTTCTCCCCTGCCCTTCACATCATCATCCTGGTGAAGATGAATGTAGGTTCCTCTCAGGCCTCTCCTCCTCTCATCTGCTTCTTGCTCTCCTTCAGTCTTCCCTCCACCCCATCGCTTATTTTCAGTATCTACCAAAATTATACCTGAATCTGTGGTCATTAGTTTTGTTTCCTTTCCCTCGGTGCTCTCATTCCTTTCTGCCAGTCTCGTGGTCCCTATTTTCAAGGTCAGCCATTTTGCTCCCTTCTGTGCAACTGTTTGTTTCTCATCCCTGCCTTTATCCATTCTCAGGCTTTCACACAGAGACATAAAGATTATATAAAAGGAATACTGTGCCAAAACTCATAGCACTGAGAGATTTCAAAGGTAATAGAGGTTTCTTTGCTATCACCAACACATTGATTTTTTTAAGAAACATTTATTAATAATAACTTTAAAATTACTAAAGCACCACTATTCCCATACTACACTTGCAGATGTTTCAGTAGTTCAAGATCTTGTTTCTACAGGCTTGTGTTAGATCTTTAAAATATAACCACAACTAGAATCAGATGGCATTTTTAATTGATATTATTTTTAAAATCAACTACAGGTATATATTCTATTCTAAAACCAGATTTATAATCTTTAAGGAGAGCAAAGACAGCCTATGACATTCTAGTTTGGAATCTTGAATTAAAAGAAACTGCTAGAATTCAAGAGGGCATAATTTCAGCTGTTGATGTAGACTGCTAGCTTCTAATTTAGCTATAACTTAGTCAATATCAGACATAATTCCCTTGCTCAAAAAGTTATTAAAATTTTAATAAAACCAAGGAGATTCTAGGACAAAAGTATCTTATGATGGCATAAAATTTGTGCATACATATCATTAATTTAAAGACAGACTCGATGTTAATTAGAATTACTCAATTGAACATTTCCAAATATGAACACTTCCAAGTATGAAAATTTTTAGGTTCATTTGTAATGCATTTTCAATTCCGAATACAGTAGGTTTCAAATGCTTAGTACCAATGGAAGTCTGCAAAGTTTACCCCCGTAAAGCTGTTATACATTACTGACATACAAATGTTTGGGGTACCTATATATGAGCTGTTCTTATATGTTACATGATACACGGTTTTGTATGTTACTGGTACTGATGCATGAGATCTGATACAGGTCTCAGCTGTTGCTGAGTGTGTGCAATATAATCTATAGACTTTCAGTCACTGATGCAGAGTAAGCTTGAGGAGACTAGCTTATTTAGAAGCCAAATGTTTAAGTTACTTATCAAAATTAAGCTCAAAGGAAATTTTCCAGGCTTGATGAGTTTGGGTTTACAGGTTTGGGGTTTGATTTGGAGGTGGGGTTGAGTTTGGGCAGGTTTTTTTGCTTCCCTTTCATTCTTCACCTATCAAAGCAAGAAATTATTATGACTTATAGTTCCTATCTGCTTCCTATCTAAATAGAAGCTACCACTTTTTAGAGTCTGCAAACAGCCATTTATAGCCATGAGGTATGCATGAGTAATTGGAAACTGATTACTTTCATTTCCAAGTGGATTTAGCCCTCAACAAAATACCCTAGAATGTATTCAGCTCATTTTCTAAAAAACTGTTAGAGAATGCACTCTTCTTCTATGAACAATCAAACTAGGATTTTTCCTTAAGCCCCTGAGTACCTTAGTGCATATTGCTATTTTATTAGTTAATTTGTGAGTGTAGTAGTCGATATGCTCCTGGACTGCTTTCAGAGTGTGCAGAGTATTTCCACACTGTGCCTAATATACACAAATGAAGAATCTGTTCTGGTCTATCAGCACTGGGGTGTCCCATAAGCAGACATTATTCAGGGTAACTGTAGTTCAATAGGGCTTTTTAGTTAAACTCTACATCACATATATATGTTTTCACATCTCTACATCACATATAAATGTCTTTGAGATTTTCAGCTTGTTGATTCTTATATAGCTGAAAAATAACATTAAGTTTTTTTCAAGCCAAACATCAACCTTAACAAAGTAAGCACATTCACAATGTGTATGGTGAAACACCTCTTATTCACCTAGACCTACAGAAGGAAAAGAAATACACTGGGAAAGGTACAGTAAAATGGTTCATGTTTAGATCAAGAATCTATTGAAATTGAGACCATGTTATTAGAAGCTCTGTCATCAGTAGCTTTTCACACATTTACACAAAGTGTGCTGGTGGGTCACAGATAGGCTGTGTATACAGAACTACCTGCAGTTGGCACCTTCCTTTGCCAACATGAGCAGAAGCGTCAAGGGCTGCACGAGTAGCAATGTGGAGATAGTCTTTGCAAAATAAAATACATGTATTTAAAGTTTTCTTTCATAAAATCAGTGGTAACCTACATGGTTCCTGTGTGCAGGTTCTACGTAAGTATAAGCAGTTTTGGAGAGAGAAGGCCTGATCTTTTTAGTAAAAATGTGTTTCAGAAAAGATGAGCAGTTAGCCTGCACTGAAACCCTTTGCAAACATGAAACAATGTCAAATGGTTCAGAGGAAAGTAGGGGACTTTTAAAATAAAATTAGCTACGAAAAACATGGATTCTGTACAAGGGTACAATGTTATATTATCCTACATATCCTCCAATGTAGCTGGAGTTCATAGAACAACTAAAGCAATGAGAGGATCTAACCCTGAGATCATTACTGGTGAAACAGAGCATGTTTCTGACCCTGCTTCCTCACTGTGTTGCTTACACAAATACCAGGTTGGCAGACCCTCAGCATCTTTGTTTTGTGACTTAGCACCGGGATCTGGTCCATGGCATGATAAATCAAAAGGAATTTTATGCAACAGGATGAATGGGGACTCTGGACTGGCCTTTCTGCTATTAATTATTTTAGACATCTTCTTTCCCTGCTTGATCTCACTTTGCTGCTGTATACGTTGCTGCAAGTATCTTTAGGCCTCATTCCCCTGATGTTTATGTTGCTGCAAGTATCTTTAGGTCTCATTCACCTGATGTTCAGTGCATCATCTGATGGGAAGTAACTCTCTCCTGAGGGTGTAGACATCCCTACCACCACTGAGCTTGTCCTCAGCTTCAGCAACAGAGGACAGTTTTCTTTCCAGTGACGACACCATTGCTCCCCTCCAAGGAGAGACGCTTTTGATCTGGCCTTTCCCATTCATAGCCTGCCTCTCCTTTCTCCAGGTCCATGCTGGTTGTCTCTGGATGCCTCCGCAGAGGCTGACAGCAGCCCAGCTGAGGGGTGCGATGCATGAAGGGGACTCGTCCAGCTCAGAAGTGAGATTTGGTTTTACTGGACACAGTTATGCTGATACCATACCAATACTCTCCTGGTGGTTAGTAGGTTGCTAATGAGAGCAATCTAGAGAAGACAAACAGAGGGACAGCTGTGCTGGCTGAGACCAAAGGGCAGGCTCTCCTCTGGGTGGTCGTAGCTCGCTCAGCTCCAGAGCCAGAGGTAATGTCTGGGCATTTAGTAGGCTTTAATGGGGACTTTTCCGATGCCTTTTTGAACCTATGAAAGGCTGTTAGCTTCCTCAGTGCACTGTGGCAAGGAGCTTCACAGTTCAGTTGCAAGCTGTGTGAGGAACCACTGTCTGTCCCTGTTGCAAATTTGGCCTTCGCTAGTTTCATTTCATGCCCCTTAGTCCTTGTATTCAGAAAGGCAAGGAAAGCTCATTCCCAATTCACCTTCTCCCACCGCCTTGGTGATTTCACAGCCCTCTGTCTCAGCGCTACCATCTGTGTATGCCAGCTCTATACGCTTTCCTGTCATGCTTGAAGTTATTTTTATTGCCCTCGTCTGAACCTCCCCTATTCCTGAAAATACAAGCAATGTGCTCACAAATAACAGGCTGTCAGATTTTCAGATATGCTTCTCAATTAGTATGTGCATACATTCTCCACATGCTGGGATCAAATGACCTTTGTAAATGCAGCTTGCCAATACAGTTGCTTGTGCATTTCCAACATCACTCTCTGAATGTTATTTGGCTTTTTAATCCTGCTCTCAAGGGTTACTCATTTGGTGAGCTCCAGTCAAATAAATACTCAGCTGAGTCTGATCTCAGTGTGGTGAACAGGCAGAATACAAACAAATCAAAGCCAAACACCAGCAGTGACACAAACTTTTGTACTCCTACTTTTATAAGTACTGTATACATATATCTATATATAGTCCATGTTTGTGTTTTCTTGAATCTATTTTCCTGCAATGAAGACTATGGCTACTGTCAAAAATAGAAGGACCATTCTCAGTAAATTGCTTTTGCAGTTATCAAATGTCTTTGGATTCATTTCAGCATTTAATCACCCTCAAAAGCTGTTTTTTGCCTCATATGTTTCTGCATCCTTTAATCATGGAGGAATTAACTGCCAAATCCTGTTTTGTTCTTTTTGTTTGTTTGTTTGTTTTTTATTTTAAAGTATATTCATTTCATGTAGTGAAATGAGGAATGATAGTGTTTCTTTCTTCTTTTTATGAAGCTACCCACAACTCTTCTCCCTAAACAAAACTTAATTCTCATTCAGATTGGATAAAGAGTATTGCTGCCCTCATCCCCTCATCCCCACGTACCCTGTCTTCCCACGTTCTGTGCCTCTTTTCAAAGAACTGCCACTAACGGAAACTTTTGCCCCTTTGTAGTCCCCTCCATATTTACTTATTAAAGAAGTAAGATTGCTGCTGGGGCTCTGTGTACAGATTGATAGATCTACACAAAGACTTGCAGGTTTTTCAGGGACAGATTCAGCAGCGCTTTCCTTTGAAATGATCTTCTGCTATGGATTACCGGATAATGCACCTGGAACTACATTAGTTTGTTCAGACTCATGGTTTATCTGAAAATCGTTTTCCAGTAATCTTATGTACACCATCTGGCTAAACATCCTGTTAGGAGTCAGCCGCTGAAAGGAGGAGGAAGTACTCTCTTCCCCCAAAAGCGTTGCTAAGCAGCTCAAGTAGTAACAACCACATCATTTATTCGGTTTGTGTGAACCTGGGTCCAGCAAGATCCCCTGGCCCCATCGGGGGCATGGACATGCAGCCGGGGCTGTCAAATAAGCAACAAGAAATGTTTATTCCCCTCCTCTCCAATTGTCAAGCCAACATATTTTCTTTCTTTGTTCTTTCCCTTGTAGTGATTATTATTAGTTAGTTAGTGTTCATGATCTCAGTAGTCACAAAAAGGACCTTGTGCCTGCGACAGCACCAGTTTCATGCTGCTTGACGTGGTCTCTCCCCAAGTGCAAGGATTTGTAAGCCGCACAAATAAACAGAACTGGCCATTGGACAGATGCAGTGGTGAAACAAGGAGGCCATCTGGGATCCTAAGAACTGCTCCCCACCCAGCCTCATCCAAGCTCTGAGCTCACTCAGAACCCCGGTGCCACCTCCTGTGCTGTGTGGCCAGTGCCAAGGTGGGTCGGTGAGAAACCCCAGCCAGCGCTCAGCACTGCAAGGGGGAAGGCAGCCAAAACTTGGGGCAGGAAAATGCTCCCATTGCTTTCTTCTATGAGGGAGGAAAAATCCTTCCAAATAGAAGAAATCTTATGTTGTCTCTAAAACCAGCAAGTCTTGGGTTCCTCTTAAAACTAGGTGCGGCCCCTAGGCCAAATTTAAGGCTCCTTCCTTACAGGCAGGGTGTCTGCCTCTAAAGAGGTTGTTCCCACGCATTCACTGGACCTCACCACCTGCTTCAGGGCAGGCAAGTGCACCGGTGAGCACAGGCAGGCAGCATCTTACTTAATTTAATTCTGCCAAGATCTCACTCATTAATCTCTGGGATGCTGCAGGTGCATTTATTAACGTGAGAGCCCCATGTTAAAATGCTGTGATCCTTTCTGACACATTAAGGCATTTTTAATTTGCTCTCATCATCTCCAGCCTCTCTAGTAGACATTAGATAACTCTGGGGTCCTAAATAAGCTACAGTGACTTGGGTAGAAAGCAAGTGACTTATTAATCTTATGCAAATGCCTGTTTAATTTTCAGGGATCTTGGCACCATTGTAAGTGCTGTAAGTCATGGACTATAACGAAAAAAGGTAATTTCCTGTTGTTTAATTGATCTTCTGTCTCTTTTCTCCTGGCTGGTAAAGCTAGGTAATGGAATTCACAATGTAAAATCATTATTAGAAGTGCCAGTATGACACTTGATTAATCCAGTCTATTTAGGCTTAATAATACACACTTGACTTATGTTCTGGAAGCAAAATTTCCTGCTATTTCCCCTCCTGCTTTTTAAATATGTTTATAAATATCTCTAGCATTATGGTACATGAACATATTTCTTCATGCATTGTTATTAGGAAGTGATAATTCCCCCAAATGTATGCTTCGTCAGCAATAGTATGTTTTCTGTAAAGATTTCTACCCACAGGAAACTTTTGGTCTACTCAATGTCCAAAAATTCCTCTAAAGGACCAATGCCTTTCTCACTTTCCTGCAGGTTGAGATGGGTCACTTCTGGCCACCTCCTGAGTGGCAGATTTGCAGGGTAAACCCAGAAGGTGGTGATGATTCAGGAGTTGACATTGTTCCCACTCAGCACTGAATCAATTTTCTGTCATGCTAGTTCTTTGATAAAACATAAAATAACAGTACTTCTGACTGTGCAAGGAAAATAAAGGCTATTTGTCACTTCTTTTCAGTGGAAGAGTATTGCACCCAAAGCCATGGCCAGCTCCAATTCATGGGAGAGGTTTTGTCTCCACCCACATCTTCCTGTGTCATTTCTGTTAGATACAGCATCCTTCCTCTCTCCCCAGCCCAAGCCACTGTTAAAAATTCTTGTATATCATGACAGGTATTTCTTTAACTCAGAAATGAACAGATATTTCTTCTTATAAAGTGCTTTGGAGTGAAAACAACATTTTTAAAGCAAGGTACAACCATTGCAAGTGATCCACAAGTACTGTGAAAGATCTGGCTTACTTTATGGAAATCTTTTTTTTGTAATTGTGCTAAAGAAATTATTCTATTCCTGGTTTCATTTCATTTTATGATAATTGCTCTAACTTCTATTTCCATCACAGTAATATTTAGTGCAATCACATCCATTTAATTTGATCATTTATGCTCCACTGTGGTGATCAAAACAGGCAGCCTACTACTTCGTGTTACCATTCATTACACCTTACTAAATCAGGCATCCAAATAAAAGCAATTATTTTAAACACATGTGAAATAGTACATTTTACACTGCAAAGGGTTAAGAAAATAATTTTAAACCACGCTATTTTCAAGTTTAAAATATTCCTTATGTTTTGTTTATATTTGTTCTGTGCTTCTTAGCCTGGCTTTGATTTTTAAGTCAAAGCTGTAAGGAATACATAATGTTAGTAAGCTTTAAAAAAAAAATAAAGTGTTATTCCATAAAAGGTTTCAAAAGGGAGTTTATTTATATAGGTTATATTTAAATGCTTCTTACTACATTTCTTTTGGGGCTAGGACCACCTGCAAAAAACCAGCAAAACAAAACAAATACTGGCAGGGCAGATTTGGAACCAAACACCTTTTCAACGACAAAAAAAAAAAATAGTCTGGAGCATTTCCAAGCATATTTAAAATAAAAGCGAAGTATCATTGGAAACCTAGGATCTGACTGATAGACCAGAAGTGTTTATTTGCTTTTTAATGGGAGGTGTACAAGAATCAAGTGCAACCGTTCAGGGATGCTCCTGAGGGGGTCTGGCGGAGATGCTGGGGTGGGAGGAGGGAGAGGCAAGTGGAGACCCTGCCCTCAGGGGCAGAGCTGGAACTTGGCCCAGCACCTTGTCCTACTTGCAAGCCACAGAGAGCTTAGGGAGAGCGCTTGCCTTCCTCTTCTGTCAGCTGTGTCATAATTGATGAATCTACCCCAATTTTGAAACTACTGAAGTGAACACTCTTCAAAACCGTAGACCTGAACGTACTAACAATTTTGACTCTTCTGAAATCTTGTTTTTCAATGAATAAGTGAGTCATCCTCCCTTCCGTTCCTCCTGACAAGCTTGTCTTTTGTCTGTAGCTCTTACAAAATGAACCTCTGATTCTGTTTTATGCAATCAGTAGCCAGATGGTGACTGGGCAAGAAGCAGCCTGATTTACCTCAGAGTGATACCGAACTTCCACAGCTGCTGCTGAAAGGGAGCGCTGCCTTTTGAATGAAGAGCAGTTTCTGGGGCTCACAATGAAGTGGCAAAATTGCAGCAGACTGGTGTTTATGCGGAAATTTATTTTCT
This sequence comes from Tetrax tetrax, assembly GCA_009806455.1. NCBI lineage: Eukaryota > Metazoa > Chordata > Aves > Otidiformes > Otididae > Tetrax > Tetrax tetrax. The sequence continues at coordinate 164,185 of WHYT01014000.1, forward strand.
TATTTGAGCAAGGAAAATGAAATCTTTGGATGCCTCTGTTAAGCTCTGTCCCCTGGAGAGTGTAAAGTACTGATACAATGGCACCAGGTATTGGTGAGAGCTCACCAGGAAGACATCACACAATCCTCACCACTTATATTCCAAAAAAGGTGTGCAGAGATGGCCTGCTAGGATGCTCCAGAGGTGTGGAAAATCCATCTTCTGAGTGGGGAATAGACGAGAAAGGCTTGATCACGGAGCAAAATAAAGGCTGCAAGTAAACAAGGTTTTCTCTTTCTAAAAGCTATTTTTGGTGGCACGGAGGGGTCTGATATATAGGGAGGGAAAGGCTGAAGGACACAACTAGCACATGGAGATGTGGATATGAAGTAGTGATGAATAAATCAAAGACGAAAACGAGGTTCTGGAGCATCCTCCCATCCTGACAGGCTCTCTTTTGCTCACAAATTAAAGATGAGTTATTAGAGGGGAGTAGGAAAAAAGCCCTCTCTTCTGCCCCACCTCCTCCCCTTCCTAAAAAGAAATGGTGCTGTTTAAGATAGGGGTGAGGGAGCAGGAAGGAGAGACTGTTCAGGATTCCCAGCAACTCTTCGGGGAAGAGAAGCTGTGTTTATATGGCCTCATCATTCAACAGGAAATGACAGGCAATGATTTCCCGGCTCTTGCCTCTCCTTTTGGTGACTGTTTAAAAACTGTTTGTGTTGGTTTGGGGGTATTTTATTATACAGAGAATAGGTATATTTGACAAGCCTTAAATATGAATTGCTGCTGTGCTGCATGAAATATCTGATAGCAGACACATTCTTAAACACTGCTTTGCTGTGATACCTCCCCTTGTTTGTGCTAGGAAGTTTTCTGCTTTCTCGTTTGTTTATCATTATTATCTCTTGTCTTGCCTGATGCATTTCATGGTTTGTAAATGCAGCTTTCATTCTACAGTTAACAGTGTTGAGGATTTTAATAAATTGCCCTCCAGTCGTGCTGCATTTTCTTTCTGCAGTGTCTCCTCTTTTGCACACAGAAATAGTTATTACCCATTCTGCTTTGTGGCGAAAACCTACAGAAGGTGAACCTTAAAACATCTTGCTAATGAGCTGAGACCTGCTTTACATTGTGTGCTGCACAAACAGACAAGAATAAAGTCATTTTCTTTTTCTGCATCCTAAATTCTGGATAACAGTGCTGCCAAAGGATTGCGCTTGTAACATTCTATTAAATTCATTTTACCAGTTTCATAGTCCTCCTCATACAATGCTGTACTCAATCATTGAACACATTTTGATTCTCTAAAATGCCTCCTGGTATCCCTGCACTACATTGCTTCAACTGAAATTGGAATGCTAGACTTTTAAAAGATTTTTCTTGGAAATTGAGGTATTTAAACTAATTCTAATAAAGTAAATATTGGTTAATTGAAGCTTAAGCTTGCAAAAAGCTTAGAGACATTTAATTAGTCAAAATTATATAGCATGCTGTAATATAGTAAATTAGATTAGACAGGCTTTACACTTTAAAATTACATTAATGACTGCACACATTTTCTTAATATTGTAATCTTTAATCTTAGATCCCTGAAGATACTAATAATTCTCTAACCCATCACTGACTTTAACATCATTATTTAAAATTATAATAACTTCTAAAATTTTAAATTTAGCTTTAAGTTATGAGAAGTAGCCATATACCAGAAAAAGACAAAATACAGATCTTTCAGAATGTGAAATTTCGCTTAAACTTTTGTATTAATAAAGTGTCTATGGTTGCATTCATGGTTAACTGGGACGAGCTGCAGTGGTTTCTTTCTTTGATTTAGCTTAAAAGAGGCTGTTTTGTTAAATTTAGCTTATTCTCCTCCAGCAATGGGCTTGACAGACTCAGGTAGGGGTTAGTGCCATGACATCATTTTACACTCGCAGAAAACACTGCCTTGAAAGAAGCTTGCAGTGGTCACAAACAAACAAAATAGGTGGAATAAGACTTGAGGCAGAAACTTTGAGTGATGGCAGACCTTGCCATCAGCGCGTGGCCGTCATTTTGAGGGTGCACTTTCCTTGTTTATGCTCAGAAAGGGTAGGGCTGAAATACCACAAGGAGTATGGGACGGTGCCTATGGGAGTACCAGTTATTAGTTTTTTCTTACAAACTGAGCCTAGCAAGGCCTGAGTAAATCAGAGATCTTCACCTTTGGTCCTCATGGTCAGGTGTTGGAGAGGGCTGTCCATATTCCCATTGCCCTCAACCACTTGCATTCACAGGGATATATCCGAGCTTCCTTCCACCTTTGATAAACAAGGGGCCTTTTGGAAGAAGAGCTTATTGTCGAAGTTTTGTTCCAGATCTCACTGTATCTCACTAGAGGAGCACTGCAGTGATAGAGGATCAGTGGCTTGTTTTGGCTCATCTGCATCCATGGGCTCAGATTTATGTATTTAATAGATTATTAAATCTATTGTATCCAACACATGCGCAAATCTCCAGACGGCTACTTCTGCAGAGAAACTAAATAGACTGGGGTATTTGATCTGGATCAAGAGCAGTAAAAGTCCACCCCATATTGAGTAGGCTTAAAAGCTGTTACTAACAGATGATGCTGACCACCCTCACCTGCCTTTGAAAGACAGATTCAAAGCTGTAATGCTGACTGCCCTAATCTTCTTGATCCTAAAGTGCAAGGCACTGGAGAGCATGCAATATTACAGTGGGCTGGGATTGCTCTGAAGAGTTGTGTCTCTGAGGCTAAAATCCAGTATCTCTCGCTGGCACTACAACCTGCCTGAAAGCAGTATCTTTAGTTTTGCCTTAAAATATTATCTCATTTCAGAGTTTTAATTTGTAAGGATTTTTTTTTCCTCCTGATTTTCCAAAGTGCATTACCTCATGTTTTACTTTAATCCATTTTGTTTCAGTATGATGTATAAGAAGAGAGCCTCTGACACTGTGTACACAGCTCGGTCAGGGAACTGGAAAGGAGGATGTGGGACTGGGAAAATTCAGGAGAGGTGGGGGATGCTGTGTGTTTGAGGGAATTCTTGTTCAAGAGGAATGGAGAGAAGGGGAGAAATCTATATTTCTAAGAGCAAAACCAAAGCACAAAAAGATTTTAAAGTGAAAAGCAAAACAAAGATGTACTTGGATGCCCCATTCCTGGAAATGTTCAAGGCCAGGTTGGATGAAGCTCTGAGCAACCTGATCTAGTCAAATATGTCCCTGCTCCTTGTAGGGGGGTTGGACTAGATGACCTTTGAAGGTTCCTTCCAACCCTAACCATTTTATGATTCTATGATTCTATGTTTCAGCCATTCTGATTTCTACAACTTCATCCCTCACATCTCACATGCAATTTTGTCACTCTGCTGTGCAAGTGGAACCACAGAAAAAATTTAATTTTCGCAATTATCTCCTGAAAAAAGAAAAAGACTGGGCAAAGTCCAGCAAAAGAGCTTTGTAATCTTCCTCCTAGGAGAAGATGTGTAGCTTCAAAAAGATATCACACAGCAATGGACAACATAAACTGTCTTATTCACAGCACAGGATGTAGTAGACCTCCTTAATGCTGTTGAACACAGAAACATTCAGTGCTCAGTTGCTTTATGATATCTCCTCAAGTTACTCAAGGGGACTATGTCTTTATACTGTTTATTGCTGCATTTACATGGCATTTTAAGGCTAAACTTCTCAGTCAAAATCAGAGTTAGCCCTGTCTTTTAATTACTTCATTGAGGATGTTGATCCCCCAATATGCCTGACTGCATGTTAAAATTAAACAGAACATTGAACGCAAAAATCAGAATTTCTTCTGTCTCATGAAATTCACAGAGGACAGTCAGTAAGTAATTTGAAACTGAAAATGTTCATACTTACATCTTTTTTTTTCCTCTTTCACGGACATTTTCTTAATTATACCAATTTGTCAAATGTATCTTCATTTTTTACAAGAAGTTTCCTTTTCATACATTTGTTAAAAGAAAGATAATTGTAACTGGAAAGCAGCAAAATGAAAAGAACTTTAATTATGTATTATAATAACAAATGTGTTCTAGTTCAGGTGAGCCAGACCAATTATATATGATTAGTGAATGGAAACAATTGATGTTTCTGCATTTTCATTTGGGTCTGCTGACCTTTTATGGTGAATATGCTGCAATCTGTCTTCCCCTGGTGCTCAACACAGAGCAAACATTTTAATTTATAGAGCCATTTGGAGAAATTATTTCAGTCTGATTAGAGACAAGTTTTACAGAACTTGGTCAGAATTTACTCTGTGCTCACAGGAGAGAAGAATGATTCTTTGTAGCTCTTTATAAATTCCACATGGCCCGGATCTGAGACACGGCTATCAGGCCATTACTGTCTTTTCTTCACACCATGTCTTGCATCTGTCCATTAAAAAATAGACAAAAGCAAATTGATATGCATGTTTAAATTCTACTTAGAAATTAGATGAAGTTGAATACACATGAGTGTTTACTAAAATTTGAAGCTCTTTAAGTGTTTACTAAAATTTTAAATTTGCAAAACTATGGTTGAGTTCAAACTTTGCCAGTGTTTGCCTCTGAAGTGAAGATGACTATTACCTTACAGCTCCAGCCAAGCCTCTAGGCTCCCTGCACCAGGCACTCCACAATCCATGTGAGAGAAACCAAAGAATTTATCATCTAGTCAGAGAAAAAGCAGAAGGTATGGCACAGAACGAAAACTCGAAGACCAAAGACATTGCTGGAACCAAATGGTGTTTCAGTCAGCTTGGCATGGGTTTTATTCTCCTGAAACACTAACCAGTGCCTGATTCCACTGGACCTCAGGGCTACAAACTCACAACTGAGCTTCTCAAAATGGATGCTCAAAATTATGTCATGTCAACTTTTTAGCAGGGCCTGTTGTGACAGTACAAGGGGTTATGATTTTAAAACAGAAGGAGGGAGATCTAGACTAGACACCCGGAAGGAATTTTTTACAATGAGGGTGGTGAAACACTGGCACAGGTTGCCCAGAGAGGTGGCAGATGCCCCATCCCTGCAAACATTCAAGGCCAGGTTGGACAGGGCTCTGAGCAACCTAATCCAGTTGGAGATGTCCCTGCTCCTTGCAGGGGAGTTGGACTGGATAGCCTTTAAAAGTCCCTTCCAACCAAAACCATCCTGTGATGCTGTGATTCTATGTAATGTGATGGCAGCATTGCCAGCAGGAAGAACAACTGGCATGGCCAGCTTGAAGAACTTACCGAGCATTTACCTTCCAGAAAATATTTGAAAAGACAAAGCAAAAAGTGCATTTTTAAAAGGACACATAAGGTGATGAGGCATTGAATTTCCTATGGTAACGTAAGAAAAGTAATTAAAACTCTTATTGAAAAGTAAGCTGCCTTTAATATATCCTTCATTTTCCTCTGACTGTGACATGTGATTTCTGATGTTTACTTCTGCTTAGCGCTTCTGAATAGCTCTTTAATCTGATGCCTGAATCATTTGGGATGCTGTGCTTCAAAATGCCTTCTTTAGTAGAGACATATAAAAGATGAACCATGCAAATGTAAATCACCAGAAGCTCTAGTATCTCAAATCCTTATTTTATTGAAATCTTAGTTTAATAGAAATGTTGGTAAGAAAATGTGAATCAGCTTCAAATGGGCTGTAAAAATAGACCAAACCCATGTAATTACTGTGCCCCACTTACTTCATATTATATTTTTCTTCAAAATATTTTATTCTCCCGTGAAAGTTCCACCAAAACTTTGCCAGTATAGCTGGGTCCTTCCCAGCATCATCAGAAAGATACTCTGCAGGTAATGTAATATTCTATAACTCCATTACTTTCAGACTGTGCCTTTGGAGAAACCTATGCAAACTCCCTCAAATCTAATGAGGCTGTACATCACCGGTTTCACTTTGAAGGTAATAAGGTTGCACAGTGACCTAAGGGCATAATTTGGCTACTTATAATGATGATGAGTGAAAGGAAGAAACCCTCTTGAGCTTCAGAATCCACAGAGAACCTGGAGGTTACGACAGGAAAATGCTGGTTTATTCTGGATAAATCTGATACAGATCAGGGGGGAACACAGCAAGTATGGATCCCTGCAATGACTCTTCATCACATCTTCTTTGGGTAAAGCTTCATTTTGAATCTATTTACATTATCAGAGAATTAATGACATTTTAACTCATAATCAAATTAACTTAAATAATCTTTGTTAAGGGAAAAAAACCATTGGCAGGGTACTTTATTGCTCAAACTTAGAAGGATGTGCCACACTACGAAATCACATGGAAGGGACTATGCATCTTAGAGCTTGAACATTTTTTTCCAGGCCTATCAGGTAATCAAAGATATCACCTCTCCACAGCCTTCTGTAACACCAAATGAACTGGAAAGAGGAGGGGATGAAAGGAAGACCTGGCCTTTTCCTCTTACATTCCTCAAAGGTGTTTGCACAGAAAAGTACTTTTTCATTCTAGACATCCTCGATGTAGTAACATTAAGCATTACTTTCCCACTTGCAACTGCTAAAATTATTTCCCCCATAATCAGCAAGTGTTGCATTTTATCATATGCAATTAGAAATATAATGATTAATATTTTCATACTAGGAACTTTGGGATTTAACAGAGATTAAAGGGTAATTGTCTCTTATGCATGTTTCACATTCCCTTGCAACTAGAATTAATCGAAGCTAAATTTTGTGGTACAAAGTGAGGTTTCATGTTAATTCCGCACACAGGAAAGCAGGAAAAGAATCCAGTGAGGATACAGAGCACATGGCAGATGAATACTAAGGGAAGGCAAACAGATTTGCATAATTTATCTACTTTATGGACAGGGGTGTGGGACTGGTTCTTTAAACATCCCTTGACCAACTCTGCTGTCATTTTCCTTTCCTATTTAATCTTCCTCATTCTTCCTTTACTTTGCCTGATGCAAACCAGTGGCAGCCACCTCCCCAGACAGTGCTAGTCTCAGACAGCCTAGTAGAGCTGAGCAGCTCACCATCTCCAGGCGTACCCTTCTCAGAAACCAGACTAGGTGAGAACTATACTTAACGCTGTACATTTTAACTCCCTTGAAAATATATTTATAATTTTATGGGCACCTTATCAACACTGCTTGCCATCTAGACACTGACTCCCATCCAGGTGTCCAGAGGTCACTCTCACAGGGTTTCTCCCACAAAACCTGCTCTCGCAGCCTGTGCAACACTGCTTCCCCTTCCCCTTTTTCCAGTGTGTACATAGGTGGCATAATCTGGTGATCTGCATTGTTCTTTATGAGACAGTTTGAGATGCTACAAAGAGTTTTAATCATGATTTAATATCAGCTCCTCAAAACTGTTTCTCTAACTCAGAGGGCCTCCACCACAGTCCGACACCCGAAGCACGCTTACCCTCACTCAGTCTCTTTTTTTACTAGTTTCCCATGAAAAGCTTTTTTTTCACTTAAACTAATCGAGTAGTTTGGGCAGTTCTGAAGGTCAGTCAGAGGTATGGGAAGAATCAGTATTTCCTTTATGTTGTATAAGTGCATGTAGAAAAATAGTTTCTGCCCCCAAAACTTGTAGCCTGACTAGACAAAAGTGAATAACAAAACCAGCCTTTACAGAACATGTCAAATCTTAAGCAATGTGACACTTTCTCTGAAAAACCAGATGAATCCTTCAATTTCTTTTTCACTTACAAGGTACTTAATGCTATTCTCTGTATATTTGCTCACTGAAATGGAAATCAGAGCCTAGTATTAAAAGCCCACTCTGCTGGCGTGCTGGCTGGTGAGGAGCTGAGAGGCAGGTAGCCAACCCAGCCCAGGGTTTGCCTGCAGCCCACCTCCACAGAGAAGGCCAGCAAAGGGCCTACATGCCTCCAAAATCCCATCAGGGTTCTGTTTCGAGGCTTCACGTTTTGTTGTGAACACAATTTCAAATAGCACAGGAGGCCTGAATCCAGGGCAGATAAAGCATCGTATCTTCAACATGCCCTAGAACGGGTGAAATTTAAAGGGTGTGTGGTGTTTAATACAAAGTAATTCATTCAGCGAGCTTAACAGATGTTAAACAGCGTGCCCTGTCTCCCAGAATAGATACAACCTTTTGCAAGACATAAATATTTGCTACAGTGACAGAAAATTAATATGACTACCTTTACCCAGGAACTTCTTCAAATAACTGTTACTTACCCATGCTCCCCATATTCAGGAGAATTTTATTTCAGAAGGGGAAGGTGGATGATGGACTACACCATGGGGCTAAGATGGAAACTCAGATTTAAATCTTCTCACTAGTAGGAAAGATATCAAGGGTTTGAGACTAACCATCTCTCAAAACTGCACAGCTGACAATTTCTGCTTAGAAAAATCCCAGAACAGCTGGGGTTCCTGCCCAAGAAGTATTGAGATCCCAGGTGTGGAATTTCCCTCAACAGAGGCCACAGTAGCTTAAATGTGGCAGCATCCACATCTACAAGAACAAGACCAGGTCCAAGCTTGGAGCACTGCGCCTCTCTCTGTTCCTGTTCCTCCTTCCCATGACCTCAGGATGGGACCAGCTTTAACTTAGGTGAAAAACCAGACAGTAGTGTACATTTCTTGCTATACCTTCAGATGATCCAGCTACCCACTGGCGTAAATTTGAACAAATTATAGCTACCCCAACTCTCGTGGCTGAAGTTGTAAACCTCGCAATAATTATATCTTGAAAAACGTTGACTGCACGTAGTCAGCAGTAGCAATTTTATTTCAAATTATTCTATCTGATATATTATACAAGAAGTTAGCTATTATCCAGCTGTGCACCAATAGTGATTATTTATTCATTTGGAAATACATCTCTCACCAGACTGAGAAGTGCTGCTTTTCTCTGAGCCGGAATCTGCACAAAGAACAAAATTTATGCGTTCCAGAGAAAACCTGCGCTGAATATCCCTACAATCTGCTTAAAATTCATCACCTGAGCAGCCTGAGTCTTGTCTGCTTGTGAAGAGAAAACTAAAAATCAGATGACAAATACAGCAGCAAAAGTTTAGAGTGTGTTAGTGTTTCACTTGTAAATTGAAATATTTCTCAGTTTTACTCTCTCAGCTACTTCAGATTCCATTGTGCTGCAGTCTGATATGGTAGATAATTCATCAGTCTGTATGTCTTTTATTATTATTACTGTTACAAAAAATCTTGAGTTTAGGAGAAACAAAACAATAATTTTGCAATATTGTCACAACACATTGTGTTAGAACATAATAAACCTTGTTATTATGATCCTGGAATAGCAAGGAATCACTAAGCATGGTACACAAAAGCATTCATTCAGAAAAGTGAAGTTTAAAAAAAAAAGCCCATAGACAAAATGAAATTTCAAACTCAGAGACTCACAAAGTGCACTCAGCTGCAACTGAATCTTTTGGGTCAAAATTAGGATCTGTTCCCACCCCCTCCTAGTGCGAGACCAAGCTCTGGGTCCTCATCTGTCGCAAATACGTAATGACTGTTTGGGAGATCACAGCTGAGGTGTCACTTGGCACAGCTCCATGAGCTTTCCGAGCATGGCATTGATTTAAACACGCTGACAATCTGATGGTCCTAAGTTTTATAATATATCAACATGCTCGGGTGAACTGAGGAAAGAACTGCAGCTCATGAGATTTCTGCTTTGCCACAGGCTGCAGACAGGAATGGCCTACAGAGCCAGCTGCACCTCCTCATGCTGGGAGCCCCTTTGACTCCAGTGGGTCAGGATGCTAGCAGTTGCAGGATGGAGCTGCAAGGGTCTTCACTAGTTTACCATAAGTTTTTGGACTTGACATTAGGAAATATTTGTCAAGAGGGTGGTCAAACACTGGAACAGGCTTCCTAGAGAGGTGGTCCACGCTCCAAGCCTGTCAGTTTTTAAGAGGCATTTGGACAATGCCCTTAACAACATGCTGTAACTTTTGGTCAGCCCTGAAGTGGTAAGGCAGTTGGACTAGGTGATCATTGTAGGTCAGTCCCAACTGAAATAATTCTGTTCTGTAATTTGGTAACACTAAATTACTGCATCAAAGGGGTTTGGACCTTTGCGAAGGTGCGTTTTTCTCAGCCAGAGGAGAAACTCTCCACCAGATGAGTTTTTGGGGCTAAAAGGCCTCAACGGGGTAGTGTAGAACTACGTTGCCCATATTCTCCATTACAGCATTGCCTCTCAATGGCATTTCACTCATCCTAAATAATGAGCTTGCCACCCAAGCAGAAACACAACGAGCTGATGCAGATGAATTTCCCAAGCACGTGAGGACCTCTCTGGCATGGAAGGCTGCCGGATAGCACTCCACAGAGTGCGCTGTCAGAGATGCATTATGCATTGACACTTCACTCCCACATCATTATACCTTTCATTCTGCTGTGTCTGCACAGATAGGATTGATTCGCACATCATACACCACAACATTCATAATGGGTGAAGGCTGGGAACATTTGCACAGTGAGAAAAAAGAACATGAATAAGTACACATTTGGTATAACCTTATTAGTGATTGGCCCTCGAGTTTCTAATGGGTTATGAAATGCCATCAGAAAGCTTTTTGCTTTTATCAAAATATTCCCTATTTAGGCAGTAATTCAGAATTAGGCACCGGGGGCCTGATGCAAACTGTCTACTTGCATATGGTCTAGCAAGAGTGAAAAAAAAAAACAAAACATGTTGTGAATTTTGAATATACTGCTTTCCAGAACAGTGTTTTATAACAGCCCTGCCAAACATTCAGAAATATCATTTAAGACATCTTGCAGTACAGAATGATCTCATCCATGCAGTAAATTAATCAGAACAGAAATGTTGCATATCAGCAGTGTCATTATGTGCCTGTAACACAGTGCATTGTTTTTCAGAAAAGGATAGACACTGAAAAATAATCTGTCCATTTTTTTTTTTGCCTCAGAATGTTACATCTCTCAGCCTGTCTTCACCTCCACACTCAAGAGGGGATCAAAAATACGTACAAGGCATGCTGGCACAAACATCTGAATGAGATGTTAAGCTAGGATTAACGATCAATTTTCTTCTATCAATATACCTAAAAGTGGAGCTGTCTGACAATTTGGATGAAGAAACACAAAGGTTTAAAAGGGACTTCCTACACAGAGGGGAAAATAAAGCAGCCTCTGTATTAGGCTATCAATCCATCATTGTTTAAGGCTATCATTAATTAGCTTGGCTCGGACTCTGACATTTACCTCTCCTATTCATTCCAGGATCGTGAGGAAAAAACAAACTGATTCTGGAAATAGAATTTATATTTTGTATATACTCTGTCCACAGAGACTTTTGCAGGCACCAAGAAAGGATGCAAAGAGTGATTACCAATCCCTCAGAGAATCGTCCATGGAAATGCAGTGATGATTCCACAGCAAGAGCTCAGATCCATACCCAAGTCCTTCTCAAGTATGCTACCTAACAAAGTCACGCTTAGTTGCAGAAAAAAAAAAAAAATTTCATTTTTCAGTGTTCAAAAACTATATTGGAGCTACGAGGCATAATGATTTCTGCGGCCTTTTGGTTAGGCCTATAACACTCAAGGAAATGTTTCATCATTTCAGTGTTTGCATCTACTCAAAATTCCCCAAATGTTCCATTTCCTAGAGTTCTGACTTTTACATTTCAATTCCGTTCAGGTTAAAAGAGGCACAGGATTAGCTGAGCTCATCAAGAACATCAGTTTAGGGTAGTTCACATGTAATTACATTTTAATTAATTCTGCTAAATTGGAAACCTTTTTGTTTTGTCTCATTATTAAGTATGCTGTAAAATCATGGATTTATTAACCCCAAAAAGTCCTTATTTTGCCAAAACAGCAAATAATACATTTTTCTGGTTAAAATTTTATTTTTTGGGTCACCTGAATTTTTGAGTACAGATAGATCTGATATTTGTACTTTTCAATTTTCCACTTCTTATAGTAAACACAGGGTGAGAAAAAATATACCACATCGACATCTCTGTGATAAGAACATAAGGAAGAAATTGAATTTGCAGCTTATTCATTTTTTTTCATGTTCCTTAGAGAAAGGAATAAAATCAGATAGAAGGACGTATGAGAAAAATAATCTTTTGCGCACTATTTTCATTTTCCTTCACAAATTTGCAGAGAAGGTTCCCTGTGATTTTATATTTCTGCCTGTAGATTCCACTAAGCCAGATCAAAACAGCAAAGTGTCAGCTGAATGGGCAGATGCAAAAATAGGATCACATCAAGCAAATGGAGAATTCACACCACTGCATTTTAGACATCTAATTAAGATGTTTAAATTAGCAGTCTAAAAAGTCAATGGAAAGAGGTAGGTCCCTACGTGGGTAACAGGGAAGTGCCTTATGGAGAAATGCCTCCATTGGCAACGTGTCCCTTAGGATCCCAATCTAGGCACCACAGTTAGGTGCCCAAAGTTAACTAGTGTGACTATTCCAGCTCTCTGAGGCAGCTATCATGGCCAAATACTACAGGATAATATATTACAGGATAGTTAAAATAATTTTTAATTTTATCAATATTTTCTGCAGCAGTCCTCATTTAAAATGGAGGCAGTGGTGCTACTGAATAAATGAATAATGCCTACCAAAAGGTTTTAATTTTCAGTTGTGCCTTGCAGGTAGAGATGGTCAAAACCGTTCTGTATTCAAAAGAATATTTTTCCAGTGAGATGCAGCAGCGTAATCAAATCCCAGCTTGTCACAGGAAGACGGTGAGTTTGGTCCAAAAGAGGCACATTCGTACGCTCTGACCCTCGCATTTCCCAGAGAGATCCTGCAGGTGTTTTTGCTTTGCCGGGTCCGAGCCTGCAGGCAGCATGTGGTTCTTCCACATTTTGGAGGGTGTCTCCCATGACAGCACAGCCCCTTCAAATGCATTTGGCAGGCCACGCAGAGATACGCACCTTGTCATGTCAAGAACTATGCCCCGCTTGGGGGGAAGCCCTGAGCATGGTTTATTTCCTGCACCTTTACTCCTGCCAGAGCACAAGGCTCAAAGCAAGGCAGCGGCAGAAGCATGCGGGGTCACCCCAAGGAAGGGTGACTCCTTAGAGGATTAAGAACGCTTCCCTGAATTTGGACCCAGAAGAAATTCAGAAACAGGCAGAAGAGTCCATTTTGAAAGAAGCTTGTACCATGTAGAAAGACAGAATGAGCAGGGACCTTAGCTCTGCATAATTATTTCTTAGCTATGCCATTATTCCAATTTCCCCTGAATTAATAATATTACATCTCCGTGAAGAACATCGAGAGATGTTTTATGTGTCTTCAGGTATAATACACTAATTTTCACATTTTTGCAAGCACGCACACTGGTATTGAAGAAGTCTGATTTCTTTTTTATGATAGATATTCAGCTCTTTTTTTATTATAGATATTCAGCTATATACTTATATTCTGGATTCAAGCTTTCTCCCAGTTCTTCGCTAGCTCCATACTGACAACTAGTAAACAACAGAAAATATCTTTGGAAAAATGCTTGCTCCATAATGAGAGGGTCTTCAGTCTGCTAAGTCTTACCTTTACAGACCGGCAAAAGATGGGGGTGGCACATCCCCTCTTGCCGCTTCACTCTCCTCCGTGTTGTACCAGAGGGGCTGTTTGCATGAAGGGCAGCCCAGATCTGAGCTCTGCAGAGGTGGCTGTGCAAGGTAAGGTAAGGCTTAGGGCATCTTTTTCATCTCTACTGCTCTGCTCTGCATGGACTGTTTTGGCAGGTAAAGGAAATTTATTATCTCATCTCAAGCACTTAGCGCTGTGGTCAGAACTTTATTAAATGGCACTTGGAAGCCAACAGACTGAACAGGGAGAAATGGATCTGTAGCAGGGAGAAGAGGAGAGCAGTGTGCTTGTACCGGAGGAAGTAAAATTCAGCAAAAATTGGAAAACAATCAAATGGATACAATAGCGAAGGAAAGCCAGTATAATGAAAGTGTCATGAAGGCAAGATGGAAGAAACAAAAGCAAGGAAAAGGAAAATACAGAAGTTGGAAAAAGGATATCCAATTCTTTCTCTAACTAGCACATCTAATTCTCATACAAAGGACAGTGCTATGGTGATCAGAGAGCACAGTCTAGAAGGCAAGTGGGTGTAATTAAATAACACTAAAAATCTACTGACTATCCCAAAGGAAAATGAATTTCTTAAAATAGATTGCACCTTTGGAAAGAACTGGACACACATCACAGGATATGTCAATGATGCCATTACCCTCACTGCTAGTTAAGTAAGCTGCCAGTTTTACAAAGACTTTCTGCCTGAGGAAAAGAAAAGATTAAGAAAATATTGCCAAACTTATTATACAGTTCTCCAAGACGAAACCAAAATGGTATATAAGTCGACGATAAGAATATATTAAATAACACTGTAGATGTGAAATACCATAGTGTCTGGGAGTGCTGAGGCAAGGAAAAAGGGCAGCACACTACCAAAATGGCTTTGGTGTAGCTAGGAAGTTATCCAGCTCGCTGCTACTGAAATTCCCTAACAGCGTGGGCTCCTTGCACGGTCCCGCAGAGCAGGTCTCTTGCTGAAGACAACAAGTGTTTTCATGCAGTGTTGATAACTTCTCTTGTGTCCTGTTTATACATGGATTCAGTTTTGCAGAATATTCTATTTGGGTTTGCTGCCTATTAAGGGAAGCCTGAAGCTTTCATAATCTGAACTATGAGACTCATAAAAAGGCAATCAAATAATTTGGGAGAATCTACCTATGGATCAGCTGGAGAGCTGCAAGCAGAAGCAAGATGCAACTCCATAACCCAGGCAAAACCATGCATCCCTTAGAAATCCCATTGTGATGCCAAGGCCATTTAAATCCCAAATTAGACAGAAAATTTAATCTTCCACAGCAGCACATGCTTGACAGCTTCAAATGTAGCCACAAAATTTATTATTCTTGATTAGTAAATAAATAAATCCATTTCTTCTTTCTACATTGCCATGTGTGTGAGCACACCACAAACAGTCAACTGCTATTATACATACAACGTTTCTCCAGAGTGTTGTGGTGGTAATCCACAAGATTACTTCATTGCTTTTGTTTAGACAACACTTCCATGGGATTCACTCTTCCCACTTGTCAGACACATCCTTGCCAGAGACAGTGCAAGTGCAGCTGGCAGAGGAGACTCCAGGAACAACCAACATCCCCGAAGGGCTCAGGACATCGGAGGGCCTATTATGGCCAACTCAGCTTATTTTGGTGGAGATTTGGCTCTTCCAAATGTGAAAAACTCTGTAAGCCAACAATGTTACCAGACTGCCTTTCCTTTGACATTCAGCTCATCCAAAAAGAGAAGCAAAAAGATTATTGTACCAGAGGTTGAATGTTTTCCCCCTGCTGAGTCTACTCTGAGGTTTGCTTGGACTGAAGTGTCTAACTTGCTGAGTATCTGAAAAGAAGTCACATCCATTTTAAAAATGCCAACTCTCTGTGTGCATCCAAAAGGCAAAACCAAAAAATAAACACAGCAAAGAGTAAACAGCTTAATTTTTGCTCGAACACTGCATCTGCTTAGAAAAATCCAGACCAGATTATAAGCATGAAACACAATTTGAAGACATTTTCCAATGTTCGAGCTATTAAATCAAACATGTACTTGTAACAAAAACCTCTTCAAAGAATTCCATTTCATTTGCCACTTAAAATAACCCTCAGCCTGGACGGGTACTGGTGGCACTCTTCATATTTCTTATGAGAGTAGTAGAAAAAATTGCCACAATTCCACATGGACAATATGCAGTTACTATTTTTTCATCAGGGTTGCACACCATTGATCTTGACAAATGAATCCTGTCAAATTGTTTTTTTTTTTTTTTCCCATAAACTTCCTTTGTGATCAGTTTAGCTTTTGCAGCTGATCCAGTCTCTAGGAAAATGCCTCATCAGACCACGGTTATCCCCATCGGATAAAACTGTCATTTATCCTTCAATTTCCTGTGATTCAGGAATCTAAAATATAATGTATCAGATCAAATGGAAACAAAACTATCAAATACACTATTTATTCCTGTGTAAATAAAACATGTAACAAACTCTGCTTTTAGCAGATGAATACCCCCACGGCAGAATATTTGTATTTATGAAAAAAAAAATGGTTTAATGTGAGGACAGTAGACTTACGTTCATCTCTAAGCATACATATAAAGACTTAGTAGGGTGAATTGTTGTAACCACACCGACTTAGCACTTGGCAACATCTCGGTTATCCACCCACCTTGGTTGCCATTTTTCAGGAAAATCATCATGTCCCCCTTATGAACGAGGCACAAATAATCATTCATGGCTCCTAGAGGAACTTTTTAAAAATAGACAGCTATGAGTGGAACAGAAGCAGAGTTTGTTTCGGGATCCACTTCTACCGTACCCCACTCCCATTACAGGGACCACAGTCACCAAATTACCTAACCCACACACAGTGCTCATGTGTGCTCATTCTTCTCTCTGCTCCACAGATCTTTCCCATAAGAACCGTTGTGCCTGCCACCACAAAATAGAATAAAAACAAAGTTGGTAAGAAAAAAAAAGCCCAAAAGAGTTTTATAGCTGACTAGATGGAAGTAAGTAAATAGGGGTTTAATCTTTTAGGCACAAATAAAATTTCAAACTAGACCATCTCTTCAGCTTCTGTATGGGTAAAACAAAGCAAGTAGACAGGGAGCAGCAAATGGCATGTCAGCAACTGGCAGTTAAAGTAGGTTTCCTGGGGCAATTAAGATCACATCACACTCGGAAAAAATCTGCTCTGGGATTAACATTTCACTAGATTTCCAATATGTGAGAGTTCCCAACTGTTTCTGAACTTATTTTAGGAACTATACAAAGAAGGAAGCACAAAGTGTCCAAAATAGCATCTCACATTGTGACAAGAAAAAAAAAGAACAAAGAAGGACTTTTTTTTATAAACTTGAAAACCTATGGAAAGGCCCTTGGGCCAGTGGCATGAATGAAGGAAAACAGACTGGTTCATATTTTCCCTTCTGCTGAACATTCCCTGTAAGAACAGGTTGGGGGAGAAATTAATTTGAAGTTGTATGGTGGCACAGATGTTCTAATACACTGTAATTGCCCTGAGCTATGGTCAACTCTAGAACAGCAGCTGAACCACAGGCCATGCCGGGTACCCACATTCCTCCTGTTCAGCTACAAATTCCCAAGAAATCTCCCATTTCGGAGGGGCTGAGTGTGACAACTCCGCACACCCTGGGGCAGTCTGATCTTGCAGTCGCTTTAACAAGTTTGCTCAGAGCACAAACTCAGTGTTTCCAGTGTCATCTTTAGGGATGTGTACTCTGCCCAGGAATTTTTTTTTTCCTTTATGTTTCCTGTCCACAGCCAAACACATCATTGTTAGTGACAGAGCTTCTTTGGCGAGTCTGACGGCTAAGTAACCACTGTAGGAACCAGACTGGTTCTGAAGCGGAGTTACACATTTCTGCCTCTTTTAACCCATTTATCACAAATCTCTTGTATTTATTTTAAACAAAGAAGAGCTACATTGGATTCAGAGTCTGGTCCCTGGCTCAGTATTCTTCTGCTATGTATTATTATAATTAACTCAAGGAATCAAAAGTAAAAATAAAAAACGTGTCTTCTTTCTCTTTTGGCCTTCATTTACCTCCTCCCAAGCTGGACAGAAACCTCTGAGACATTAGAGTGACTGGTTCCCATTATAACAGACAAAGCTGAATTAAATTTAAATTTAAATCCTACTTACTAAACTAGCCCACAGTCCCCAGGGAATTCTTTTCCTGGGGCTCCAACCCATCCCTGCTTTATGGCAGCTATACTTTTTCACTGTGTACAACATGGCTGTCCTGACAGCGTATTTGCTTTTTCATTTGCTAGGTTTCTTATCTGACTTTATCACAGCCAGTGCGCAATTTTTCACACTTCCTTCGACTGCTCTTACCGTCACTTTTGTCACTTTTGTCAATGTCCCCGGTTTGCAGTCACACATCCTCCTCAGCAGGACTGGCTGCTAGTGTGATGTTAATGATGTTTGCACTCCTATAAAGAGTTGTCCATGCTTTCACTAAAAGCTGCAGTTTGAAATGTCACAATTGACAGTGGTTTTGTTCTGTTATTAGCACAACCGGTGTTTGTTGGATTACCAAAGAAGGACAGTTGCCAAATAAAATGTTTGGCACACGAGCCTGTGAGTGACAGATCCAGTACAGAGTGAAAATTTGGAGCACACAAACCGGTAGCATATCCGTTTTAAGATACAGGGTGTATACATAGTTTGTTCAGTAGTGACAGTGCTGCTGTTGCTGTTACGTGTAGAGGGAAATGCTCCTTATGGAGCTGTTACGTGTAGTGTTTTAGCTCAGCAAAAGCTCAGAGAGTGGTTTTTAAGGTCATCTCCTGCTTACCCCAGTTACCAGATATGCGCTGGCAACCTGGAGCGGTCTTGGGACACACGAGCTATACCACACCTGGATGAAGCTAAACAGAAAGGTATCCTCCAGCAGCAGACCTAGTGCAAGCCCATCGCCACGCATCATAACTGAAGGGGAGGTAGCCTCTCAGCACTACAATGTGTATGTGCTCAGGCCTGTATTATTTTCACCTGATTATGATGACAAGATGCTCACCACAGAAACAGTATGAGGATGTGGGATTTTCCATAAAAAATGAACTGTTTGACCTAGGCAGTAAATGGTTATTTCTATTTACTATAGGTACAAATTGAGCAACTTCAGAGTGTTCTCTCTATAACAAATCACTCTGTGATAGCATGGGTCAAGGTCACTTAATGATAGTGAGCCTCTATTTCTATTGTTTTGCAATTGTTAGACTATTGAGTGCATATAAATTGGATGCTATAGGATTTCACTCCTATTTCAAAGTACATTTCACATTTGCTGCTTCGGGAAATGTGTGCTTATACAGCACCTTGCGCAGTTGACATCCTGTTAGGGCACATGTACACAGATATTAAGCATCTCTCTCACCCAAGGTGGGTGAATAAACGCAAGGTCTGGAGTCCAACCTATGGAGCCACGCTAGTGCTCCCTCGACACAGCACACTAGCCTGGGCTGTGTTCTGCAACGATTCATCGATATCTCCTTTGGACAGAGCTGGCTGCTGGCTGTACACATCCCAGCAGTTATGTCCTTACAAACCTCTGAGGACTTACACAGGTAAATATCGTATACATCATACTTCTTGGAATTCTGAAAAACCAGACTTTCAGGAAAGTGAAAAGCAAGCAAAGTGAATGCGCTTTTAATTCAAGCAATTTTGGCTTATTTGAATGGGCATACAACAGTGAATACAAGTATGTTTGTATTCCTCAGGGTTGCGCCTGCGTGAAATGCGTAACTCTCACTCCAGGGAAAAAATTAAATACCACTTACTCAGCTCCTGGGTGCCTAACTATGACTAGTTCTTTTTTTTTTTTTTTTCCTTTTTCCTTTTCTTTTTAAGAAAAGAAAGAAGGAGTACTGGCAGGCTCATTGTGACAGTGAAGTGCATTTTAAAAAGATACTCCATCGCTGCAGGGGTGGCTCTCCCTTGGACGCAGGCACATAACCTGTTGTCATGATCTCAGGAGACCTTCAGTGTAAGTTTTTCCTTCCTGTTGTTACCAACCCTCCCCAAAAATAACTCAAATCCAAGTAGCTCTTCCTGATATGGCTTTCAGTAGATTTATGTATTTAAAGAATTGCTTTTCTTTTTTTTTATATAAAAAAATGTATTCTCAGCAATTCTGCAGTTGCCAGAATTCCAGCATGGGAAGTAAAAGCAATGGGATTAATAAATATTAATATTGCTGTGTACACTGTAAGGGCTGGACAAGCAGGGAAAACTTCTGGCACATTTTCAAGCACTTTGCTGGATACGCATCATTATAGTTGGATATGGATCATTATAAATATCTTTATTCATTTGCAGTAACACATACCTGGAAAAACTCACTTTACCAGTACAGAGCCTTGCTTTGTATCTATCGATGTAGTGAGGACAGAAAAGTAGCAGACAGCAATATCCAGAAGTGCTTGACAGTGGCATACCCCTACTCCAGTGAAGTCTGAGGTTTTACGACCAAGAACATTTGGTGCAAACAAGCCAAATTACAGCACTTTTGTAAATCCCACACTGAAAATAAAAGTATTTGGTTACAGTGTGCCTACCAGAGTAGCTCCCTGGTTTACAATAAAACAAAGAATGACACCCGTTTTAAAGAAAAAGCTGAAAACAGTTGCTGCTGCAAGCAGGAGCCCATTTCATAGGGATGAGGTACAGGGCACAAATGGGAACAGAAAGGGTGACAGCGATGTGGACACAAATAACTAGAACCCTGTTTTTTGTAGTACTAAAATTAGATGACAAGCCTAAGATGCCAAGGGTACACCCTTTGCTCTCTCAATTTCACAGATAGCTTTCCTCTTTTTGAATAAGACAACAAACTCAGCCCTTTGTGGCTGCTCATGCGACTTCTACACACACAGAGCTGCTGAACTTAAAGAAAACTGGCATTTTTATTCTTTGTGTGGCAAGACGTGCCTCTATTAAAACCTCACAGGACCATTTAGATCACCGAATGTTTTACTTTCAGACCTGAACTTGGCCCCAGGGAAATATCCTTGCCGGTCCAGAAAAGATCAGAGAGCACGCCCCTGTGTCTTTTTTATACGGGTGCCTATCTCGCTGTTGCATAAAATACGTATTAGAGCATTATCTGTGGACAAATACAGCTAGCAAGACTCCAACTTTCCTTTGTCATAAAGCAACCAAAAACCTACAGAACCAGACAATTGAGATAGCTCCAGAAAATAGGGTGTTGAATAAAAGACAGCTGTTTTCAAAGAAAACCTTATCTAGTGCACAAGACAACCCACTTTCAGAAAAGTTAACTTTATGTTGGATGTAAAGGCCTGATGTTATACCTGATGTTATAATTTACATATGGAAAATTACCACTTCCTTTACATTGGTGCCCACACAGGAGTCAATACCTATCTATAGCTGTATCTCTAGAAGCTAACATCATAGGCTTCCTACATGAGAGAAGGTAAGCTTTGCTCTGTAGAAGAAAGTGTCCTCCGGAGGTGGAGGGAGGAGTGCTATAAAAAGTATGTTTGGGTGACCTCGGAGTGCCGTGTCAAAAAAACTACAATGCCACAGCAGGGGTTTGCAGGAGAGAGCTCACCTCTGCAGGGCAGTTAGGGAAATGGGATGGCTTTTTTGAGAGATCAGAAGATCCTGCTTCTCTCAGGGCATCCTTTTCCAACAAAAGTAAGAGTTACAGCAGAAGAGAAAGCACAGAAGAACACTGCAAGCTGTGAAATCTCTGCTACTGTTGTTTAACCTTGGAAT
This sequence comes from Tetrax tetrax, assembly GCA_009806455.1. Lineage (NCBI taxonomy): Eukaryota > Metazoa > Chordata > Aves > Otidiformes > Otididae > Tetrax > Tetrax tetrax. The sequence goes on from WHYT01014000.1 coordinate 185,492, forward strand.
TCTCCTCTCAGGACCAAAATTTCCCATTAGGATGCCTCCAGAGGGAACAGTAATCATCCTCCATTCTCTTAGTTGCTTCTTTCCTTTCCTTTCAACAAAACAACACCTTGTTTACCCGCAACTAAAACTTGGATTTGACTGCTAATACTAAGGGGAATGAAGGCTAGCTCACAGCTCAGGCTCTGCCTTTGGGGATGGAGTGACCAACAGATGGAACCAAGCAGAGAAAATTTGATGCAGATACAGAAAATAGGAAGAGGGATACAGGCCGAAGATTATCCTCTCCAGTTTATCCTTTTCATTTGTATGGATAGATGCCAATACTTGGTGAAGTAGGAAAGTATCAAATTTGGAACAGATAAAAGAAAATGCTGTTTGATACAAAGAATAATTAACTTGGAGGAATGTGTTGCTACAAGGTGATCCCGAGACCTGAGAGTTCAGTGGGATTTAAGAAAAGATGAGACACAGGGAGAATGAGAGCAGCTAGGTTACGTCAGGTAAGATTAAATACAGAATTCATGCATGTTAGTAACAAGCAAAACACCAGAGGGTAAGAAGCTGAGAAAGCGCTTTCTTGAGGGATATCTTTCTATAATATTCCATTACAGGGTTTCTAGTGTCTTTCTTCCAAACCTCTAACACTGGACACTGTCTGACATTGAAAACTGGAATGAAAAAAAACTCCAGAGGATGCTTATATTGTAATTCCTCTGATTTATGTAACATTTTCTGCGAAATGACTGTTCTATAAAAATAAACTGTCTGAGAATTGAGCTAAAACTGTGTATCAGTATTTACCTAGGTAAAATTAACCTTCTGTTTCTAAGCCGCTGACAACAAAGAGTTTCATACGTGAATTGGGAAGGGTATGCGGCACTGTGTCCATAATAGGTTACCTCACTCTCCCCTCAAAGTCTTCAGAAGAGGAACAGCACCCATTCAAACTTTGTATTCATTTACCCTGATAGAGTACAACACACCTGTAGCTCACAGAGAGTAGGGAGAGCTCTCTAATAAATACACAAACTACCTTTAATTTAACATCTGTGTCCCCAAGTGGCATTCTGGTATCCGGTTTGTGATCTGTGGGCAGTAATCTCTGCCCACTGCTCACCGAACTGCGCGTAAAGTGTGTCTGGCAATTTCGCCATTTGGTGGATAAATACTTGTGGCTGGGCAAAAATAACACGACAGATTCTGACTCCAAGGGGAAGCCCATTTGCTGTGATTTATACACTTACTGCAGTGGATAAACACTAATGCCATCATGATTGCCTGTTGTAAAGATCCTGTCATCTGTAGCAACCTGTCTTTTCCATTGGGGCCAACTGTTCTATCTGATGATAAGCAATAAAGCTCTGAAAGGTGACTGTAAATGTAACAGACTGTCAGGAGCAGTCAGAGTTGTCGTCATTTTGTCACTGCCAGTTATTTGAATTTTTAAGACTTACGAAGCCAGGAAACTTGCTACTGTCCTTAAAATTTGGTCTTTTTTTTCTTATCCTGGCAGAAAAACTGAACATCATTGAGTCTTAACTTAATACAAAGGTATCCCTACTGAAAGAAAAATTAATAAATCCCTTTCTCCCCATTAGGCGCAAATACATTCTTATACCGTCTTCGTAGTTTTATAAGGACGTTCACATGACTTGCTAGATGTCTGAGTTAACACTGCAGTGTTCTTTCAAGTTTGGGGCCAGGATAAGAGAAGTGTATTTGAGAATTTCGTGACAGTTTTTGCAATAAATCCCACATTCTGTAATCTCTTAAGCATGTTGCATGCTGGAAAGTACTTCAGCTTAACTAGAAAACGTGCATAAACACAGTTCCACATACTTAAGATTATCATCAGCTTGCCAATTCGCTCTTATCTAAGTTTTTTTCATTCCATTTCCTTTTCTTTATCCTCCTTGTGTACCGGTGCTTGAGCTCATGATGACAGGAGATAGCAAGACTGCAGTAAAGAGCTATTGTAGCAGAACTCAAATCACTGAATCTCATAAAACCGGTCACTTTTACACGGCAAGCCTGCTAGCTTCACAAGCAGCCTCCAGCTCCAATTTTTAGGACTGTGAGGGCAGGAGAAAGGAGCACAGATTGGAAAATGGTGACAAGCAGGCATTTGGAGGACTATAACCTACCTTAATAGGTCAGCAAAAGACTACAGCCAGACAGTACAGTACTGCTTCGGAAGGACTGCTGTTCCTGTTACAATACATGGTCCATGCTGTACCACCATATGCAGGTATCACTGTACAAATGTATCATCTGCTTTCCTAACATCTCCATATCCTTTCCACACATTGCAGCAGCCTGAGTCTCTGAGAAAACAACACACAAGTCCCAGATCCTCTTCCACCACTGTAGAGAGCTGAAGACATCATCTTCCTCAATTGCTCTCTGCTGTCTTTGGGAGGTTTTTTTTTCCTTCCTTCTAATTCAAACACAGATGTTTACGAAGCTACCAGTGAATATTCTGCATTATAAAGGGCTTTTACAGTAAGATGAAAAATTCTCCCTTTGATTTTGTGCTTTACTTATCATCTGCAACATAACAGAGCAACGTAAATTTTGAGACGCGTGAAGGATGTAGATCACACTTTTTGAATAACAAACATAAGTGTACTTCTGAATTTCCTGTGCTCCTTGATTTTTTGAAACATGTTTCCCTGTAATGAAGAAAAAGCTGAGCTACACTCATGGGCCTGATATTCCAGAAATTGCTATCAAAGCTTTTCCCTTTGATTTCTGTCTATGTCCTGATTGCACTGTCTCCCAGGCTCGAGGGGAAGGAAAGACATTGTTGGCATAATGCTGTGTGGCTTGAATGGAACTAGCATTACATCTTAATCTGCTCTTGCCCCACAAGGAACACAAATCTCCCCAGATTTAATCTTTTGCAAGACCACAGGTTTTATGGCAAGAGTAGCGACACTTTGATTTCGATTACACTTCTTCACAGAGTGTAGAATGGGGGAAACCTGCATGTTGGCTATCTCAGGTATAATCTAATTTGTGGGTAACAGACGCATCTGATTCCTTAGGCCAAAAAATTAAACTACCTGTTTTAGCAAGATCTTCTACAGAAATGAGGTTTGCAAAATCATGCTTTCTGCTCATCTATCTCAGTCCTGTTAGCACCAATAATTAAACCACTGGTGACCTTTAGCCAAGTTTGACAAATGAGATAGGTCTCAAAGTCATGCAATTCCTACAAATTTTGTAAGAGCCAGTTTGAGGAATGTATTAAATGGCCTCACTGAAGGAAAACCTCAAGTTACCTGGAGATTTGGTCTGCTGGCTGTGCATCTCTTCGAAACAACATTACTGCCTCTCACCACTTGGCATCTGGGGACAGGCAAGAGGACTTTGGAGAAAGAGGAGAACCACAGGTGCTGCTGCAGGGAGGAGGTCAAGAGGAAAAAAGAAAGGCAGCTGAGGTTTCAGTAAGTGTAGGACAGGGAGAAGCAGAAGACAACTCTGAGCTTCATTAGCCTATTCACAAACAGTTTGTTCCTTGGAGTCTTCTATCTTCTCTCTTTCTTTCTTTCTTTCTCTCTTTCTTTTTCTTTCCTGTACTTGCAATATAAGCATTAGTGTTTCTCAGAATAAATGCAGCATTAGTATCCAGCAAAAGGGATCTTTGTTTTTTAGGATACAGTACAAACAAACTGAACAGACTCCCATCCTCGAATGATAAAAGTCCACGTGGCTCTTTGGAGGTCAAGGAGCTGTCCAGATCCTTTCAGGTCTCACCGAAAGTATTCCTCTGTGTTTAGAGATCAATAATGTGGGAAAAATTAACAAAACTAAAATAAACTAAGTTGTAACACTGTTTTATATGTTCACAGTTGTCTTTCCTTTCATTGAGACACACTCTAGAGTCCATCAAGTATGACATGAATGGCAGAAGCTAAAACACAGAATGCATTATTCCTACTAGCTATTGAACAGATAGGATGACCTCAAAATATTCAGGCCATGGGGACACAGAGACCCCCGCAGCATCCTAGGTGTGAGTACAAAGGAGAGTCTTAACTTTGGGGCATAGTATTTGGGGTCTTTTTATTTTATTTTGGCTCTCATTGGGTAGAAACATGCCAGGCTGCCTGAGGTTCTCCAGTTAAGAGCAGGTTTCACTGCTGCCCCGCTTCATACAGGGAGCTCGCTGCTGGCGACGGGGGCTGCGCATCCTGTGGAGACTCATGCATTACCCCTTGGCTCACCTGCAAAGCTCACCAGTTTGGGTTCCTTCTCTCGCACTTTCATTTTTATAAGTAGTGTTGCCAGATTACATTTAAACATGACCCTTTTAATCAGATTACTCAGTACAATACAAGAAAAGTTATGATGAGATGGATGCTGTTATTGCATTATCTATTTTTATCTCCATTGATTCTTCTGTATCTTTCATGAATCACCCCATTGAAAATGTGACAGGTTTATGTCAGTCACAACAGGACTGTAACAATATTAGCTCTAGCACGAGTTCAGTGTGACACCAAAATTGTATCATACTTGACCTTATTTGATATATTTGTGTGCTGAATCAGAAGCTCTGTGCTAAGCTGCACAAAGCAAGGGGAGATTCTTTTCTAACAAGACATTCTTCTATATAAATAGAGGCTTGTGCTTTTAGCGTTTGCTGTGCTAGCTCCATCCATGTGATCATTTGCAAATAATAATGCTATTTCTAGAAACCGTGGCTAGAAGACTTTCCAGCTCTCTTATTCAAGCCTGTTCACAGCACCATCAGTAGCTGGAACAACTTACAGCTGACAGCATCTGTTCTTACCATAAACTAGTGGATTTTGGCATTCTTTCTATTCTTCCGCTTTGGTGAGAACAAGCAGGGCAGAGAACAAAGCCACAGAGTCATAGAATATCTTGACTTAGAAGGGACCCATAAGGATCATGGAGCCCAACTCCCTGCTCCTTGCAGGACTACCTAAAATGAAATCACATTGACTACGAGTGTCATCCAGACGTTCCTTGAACTCTGTCACAGGCTTGGTGCCATGACCACTTCCCTGGGAAGCCTGTTCCAGTGATCAGCCATCTTCTCAGTGAAGAATCTTTCCCTAATGTCCAAGCTGAACCTCCCCTGATGCAGCTTCATTCCATTTCCTCATGTCCTATCGCTGGTCACCAGAGAGAGGAGATCACAACCTCCCCCTTCACTGCTCTTCTTGAGGCAGTTGTAGACTGTGGTGAGGTCACCCCTCAGCCTTCTCTCCTCCAAGCTGAGCAAGCCAAGTGATTTCAGCCACTCCTCGTAAGTCTTGCCATCAAGATATTTCACCATCTCGGTCACCATGCTCCGGACATAATCTAATAGTCTGATGTCCTTCTTAAACCGAGCAATTGTGTGGCGCCTAGGGCTAAACCACAACAGGCACCCAAAATTGCACACGGTGCTTGAGCTGGGACTGCACCAGTGTGGTGCAGAGTTGGACAACCATCTCCCTTGACCAGCTAACTTCGCTGTGCTTGATGCACCCCAGGACACGGTTGGCCCCTTTGACTGCCAGCACACACTGTTGACTTATATTCAACTTCCTATCAACCTAAACCCTCAGATCTCTCTCCATGGGGCTCCTCTCCAGCCTCTTATCCCCCAGTTTGTATGTATAACCAGAATTACCCCATCCCAGGTGGAAAAGCTGGCACTTGCTTTTGTTAAATTTCATACAGGAGGCAATTGCCCAGCTCTCTAGTCTATACATAGCTCTCTGTAAGGCCTCTCTGCCCTCAAGGGAGTTCACAGCTCCTCCTAATTTAGTACTATCAGAAACCTTTGCAAAAGTGGGAGACCTTGACAAAATCAGCAGCTGGAGAAAAAGGAAGTAGGATGAGGCCTTTTATCACTGATTTCCTCAAACTAATGGAACACAGAACCTTCATTTGCAGTTTGGATGAACCGTAGTAAATTGCCCAAATGTTCTCTTCTGTCAGAATAATACACTTGCCAGAACCTCATCACTATAAACTGCCACAGCTTCGCTGAATCTGAGAGAGGCAGAGCTAAAATAGCCTTTGGGTCATTTTTTTTTTTCCTGGGAAAAAGCAGTCTCTCACTTAAAACAAAGGGCAGGGAATCAGAAGAGGTGATTTTCTACCCCATTTTCTCACAGATTTTCTGTAAGAACTCACAGATAAGAGCAAGGGCTTGGTTTTCAAAGAGGTTTTGCAGTTAAATCTGATAAAGATAGGCAGTTTAAAGCTCATGTCAATCAAACTTCCTGGAGAAGCTGCATGTGCAGTCATTGGGCTTTACCTGTTGTCAATGAAGTTTATGACAAATTGACAGCTATGGAAGTAGGACTGAGGTTTGAATCTTTGAAGAAGTCTGTGCCTGCTTCCTTCAACTCCTGCTGAAAGTAGGATGGGATTTTGAATATAATGTATGCTGAAGGAGCTTGTCAGCAGTACTTTACTGAGTAGGTAGTAGGAATGAACATTCTAATTGTAAATCTTGCTTTCAAGGGATTAAAGCAGAAGGATGACTGACCATCACCTCTTTGTATCCCACCTGTGCCTGTTTTAAGTTATAGCAGTAATGGAGGAATAGTTGTGTGCATTAAAATTCTAAAATGTGCAACTAACTGTGTTGAATATTTCTTTTAAAATACTTCTTTGATTCTTGTTAATTCTCCAATATGGATTAATTCAGCAATGACAATAAGATATAAAAACTGATAATTTGGCATAAGCAGTAACTACATTTCATTCAGATTTTTGCTGTGGATTTGGAATTGTGGGTCAAATAATCAATGAAGAGACTTGTCTAATATAAATGTGCATTCATATTACTTCATTAGAAAAGATCATGAATCATTGCATCATTTTAAGAATGGTAATAAAATATGCTCTTGGTATTGCAAACAGCTGAGTTGCAAATACAAAAGCCAGGAATTCTAGCATTAATTAAATCTTCCGAGCAGAGTTTGTTCTGAATCTTCTAAACTAACTGAGTTATTTAAATTATTTAAAAATCCCGTTTCTTACTGTGCAAATGCGCAGTCAGCTGGTAGCACCGAGCAGCTCAGTCTCCCACCTAACAAACTCCAGCCCTTATAACAGCAGTTAGAAGTCATTAAAGAGAAGTAGCTTCAGCCTATTCTTACCAGAAGTTCCTAAAAGTGCGCCATTCCAATATAAATGCTATGGAAAGAATACATCTCAGTTTTTCCACATTCTAGTTCTCATGTGTAGACCTTGGCTGGCTGGCTGGCTGCCAGATGCCTATCCAGATGCCCTCTCACTCCTCCTTCTCATCCTCCTCCTCCACAGGACAGAGGGAGAAAACTAAGATTAAAAAGCTCATGGGTCAAGGTAAAGACAGGGAGATCACTTAACAATTACTGTCACAGGCAAAACAGACTCAGCTTGGGGAAAATTAATTAAATTTATTGCCAATAAAAATAGATGTCGATAGTGAGAAACAAAGACAATTTAAAACACCACCTTTCCCCCTTACGCCAGGCTCAACTTCATTCTTTCATCCCCGACTCCTCTACCTCCTCCTCCCTGAGCAATACAGGGGTGATGGGGAATGAGGACTTGCAGTCAGTCCACAGCAGCTCCTCTCTGCCACTCCTTCCTCCCCACACTTTTGCCCTGCCCCAGCATGGGTCCTCTCCAGTCCTTCAGGATATACCTGCTCCAGCGTGGGCTCTCCATGGGCCACAGTTTATTCAGGGCACATCCACCTGCTCCAGCCTGGGGTCCTCAATGGCTGCGGTGTGGATACCTGCTCCAGCACAGTCTCTCCAGGCGATCTAGGAGGACCTCTTCCTCTCCTCCTTCTTCTCTCCCCTTGGTGCCCGCAGAGCTGTTTCTCATACTTTTCCCCTCACACCTCGCTGCCGGGCAGCATTTTGTGTATGTTTCTGGGAGCAGCTTCAAGTAAGTCATAAGCATTATTTCTGAAGTTTTTGTTTTCTTGCACGTGATAATTGCAAAACAATACGTAACCTAAAAAACAGATCAAGACTGACTCTGATGAAGTTTCTCACAGGGAAGAGGGAAAGTGCTAATGATAAATAGAGCTGCCTGGAAACAAGATTCACCTGGTTACTGACAATGCATAACAACAATTTAGCACTCACAGAAATACTCGGGACAAAGATTCCTACAACGGCTACCTGAAATTACCTTCGTGTGAAGGAAGAAAAGGTGGGATCTCATCACCCTTTCGCTTATGGACTTGTAGAAATAAATTAGTACACAAGTCATTTAAAAACAGTAGTTGCTGTATTAATTATTCTAGATTTATAAAGAACAATTATCTTTTCCTTTTCTCATTATCTTGCTGTGTAAAGTATTTCAGTACATTATGTAAAACTGGACTAACTTTTGCCTATATCAAATAGGCTATGAAACACCCTGATTAACACAGAAGTAATCTGCTTACACACAGAAACATTCCCACTTAAAGCAAAGAAGCAGAGGGCATAAAGAAATATAGCCCTCTAATTAGTAGAAATCATTTTCTTTCTCTTCCTCTGATTTTGTGCTAACTCTAGAGCTCCTGAAAAGGCTGGGACGTATGCTGCACACCCTGAGTGTCTCTGCCGACAGAGAACTTGATAGGGCGGACGTGGCCTCAACCCACTCACCCAGAAAAATGCTGCCTGCAGCAGCCTCAGGGGTGCTGGCCACCACCGCTTTCTCTTCCTACCAGGAAATGGGACCAAATTCATCCTTTGAATCAGAGGCAACAAAACTGCTTGCAACACTCGGTCCTATTGGTGGTGCCTCCTGCTTTGAAGGAGGCACTGACTCAGCTTCCTTCCAGGGACCTGTGTTAGGCACAGAAGGAAACAAACACAGATATCTCCACATAGGGAGAGGTAACAGAAGAGGGCTGGAAGCCAGGAATTCAGCCTGATAGAGGCATGCATCTAGGTAAAGCAGCAGTGCGTAAGTATTTCATTTGGATGCTGCAAGCAACCGGTTTTTTAAAACACATCTGTGTATCGTACGTACATCAGGCATCTACAGGAGAAGGTCTATGCAGATGAGAAGATAAATGTTACTTGCTGGTTTTCCTTCCTGATAGTTCTGATTTCAGGATAACACCATAAGGATTACACTTGCACAGATCACTTGCTGTTCAGGGCACATCCCATGCTCACTCCAACTGCAGATGCTTTTTAATGTCAGTACATGGATCAATGACAGGACACAGTCCCCAGGGAACAGCCTGGCACCCTACTAGAAAAAATGAAGGCTTGGGCAGTAAAGTATGCAGTGAGCCACATTGACGCAGGACAGGTTCTTCATTTCAAAGAGAAAAATCTGCATTCTTCAGAAAACAGTGTTCAAAAATTTAATCTTCATTCAGTTCAATGGAGCAGCTTTACAATTTACAACACCAGATCAAGCTAGAAG
>WHYT01014000.1:211803-286183 GCA_009806455.1 Tetrax tetrax
TACTGACCAGGATATACAAAACAGACTGTAATGAAAAAACAGTATTGAGATTGTACTTGTGGTCTGACTAGAAAATGTTAAGCGAAGACAGGGCCATATGGAGGAGCTTATAGCTACAGCAAGAACTGATGCTGAGGCAAATGCTCTCTGAATAAGTGAAATTAGGCGTTAGGGGAAAGTCACAGAAATTTAAAGAAAATTTATTACACCTATTAACAAATAGGTTATTAAGCAAGAAATTAAATTCAAATAAATTTAATTTTATATTTTAATAAGGATTGTTCTTCCTGTAATGACCACTGTACTCTGCATGCATTGTTAATTGAAAAAGTAGTAAGTTAAGTATCAGTCATTTCACATGAACAAAATACCTGATAAAAAGCTCTTATCCTTTGGCAAAATTTCATCAGTTTCATTGTTTGCAAGATTTCATCCTGTATTTTCCCAAAGTCTGAACTGTCTGAACCAATGCACATGTGTTACATAAATGCATTTGAAGCCGCGGTGAACCACAGCAGGATGTCCCATTTATCTGCCCACCTGGAGCTCACTGCAGCACTATGGACCTGTTTCATGCAGGGCCACATTAGGATACACCTTGCGTAAGTTAAGAAAAAATAATTAAAGACTGCAACACAGATATCAATGCTCTGGCTTGCATTCCATTTCATTTTCCTGTAACCTACTTGACTTTTGACCAGGATAGCTCTGTGAAATTTGCCATAGTTAAGCACATATCTCCCAAGATGTGAAATGCAGGACTAATACATCTTCATTACATACTTTTAAAATGTTTTTCATCTCCTTCAGTATTGTATTAACTGATCCAAGCTCTGATCCAAGCTACACAAATCCAGCCTTGCCTCCTCAGTTTTCATTTTCTGGTCTCAGGAACTTTTCTTTGTTGTTCTCCATCAACCTTTACGGATGAGTAGCCCAGGACAGAAGAAACTCAAGCTTGGTGTTTTTGTTAATGCAACTCTGAGCAGCTGGCTGCCCACTGCATAATCATCAAGCCACAGTATCATAGGCTATTTGAAGACTATCATGCACTTTTACAGCTCATCTATTTCATGCTAAAGCAGATATTTAGGATGTATATTCTGACAACAGAGATGCAAACCACCAATTTTCTGGAACCTGAAGGTCTCCTCTATAGTTTCTTCAAATCCCGAGCAGCACTTTACACCGCCCCAGCGATAAGGACATTCTGGCCACGGCACAGCCACTCAGCAAACACCCTTACTGAGGCATCGAGAGCTGACAGTGTAACTGGTCACCACAACGCTGGCAAGCATCGTGCACTCAACGGACACCACTGCTCAGCCTGGGAACCGAGCTCCAGAAATGCTCTGTAGAGCACACTGGCATAAAACAAGAGCTACAGATGTGCAGGAGCTGATTTTCCAGGATCCTACCCATCATTAGGAAGGGTGGTAAGTAGGTAGGTCAGTCACAGGAATGACAAAGTTTCATCATTCTCAATATATTAAGTATATCCAGGCAGCATTTTAGGCAATTTAAACCAGCATAGCTCCCTTGAGCTCAATAAAAGGACAACCATTTACATCAGCTGAGCACTGGCTTCACAAGTTTTTAATATTCCCCAATGGAGCAACCCAGTAGGGCAAACACCTTCCATGGTATAAAAGCCTGGAAAAATAAGGATATGGAACCCAAAGTAACCCATCCCTCTGCATCACTGAGCCTAAACATCAGAATATGAAGAAATCACCCATGAGATTTTTATTTTAATAATTTAGGGTTAAAACATGCAAATTGTTATGTGGTCAAGTGTTTTCCCTGAGCATCCTGTATGCATCGAGGCCATTCGGCTCCACCAACCTTTCGTTGCAAAAGTAGAGACCTGCTGGTGTGCCCAGCTAAGGTGCTGGCATTTCACTTTTAATCCACTTTTTGTAAGGTATTTTTAACTCGATTAACCATTTAAAGAGTGCAAGTCAAATGTTGCACTCTCTCACACTTGTACAGAACTGTCAAGTCCAATGAGGAAGGAGATGCATAAAAATTGATGTTTGGACATTGTGGTACCAATCCTTTAGAAATACTTGTAGAAAATCATTTTCTGTTACATGTAGAATGAGGAAATTTAAGCAAATTTTATTATAGTGAAATGATAAACCACTGAGCGTTCAGGATCTGGTGAAAGAAATGTAGTAACGTCTGATCATCAAATGACAGAAAATGCAGTCCTGCTTCCTACAACATTATGCCAATAGAATAACTTGTAGACACCTAGTAAGAAATACTTTTGAAAATTAATGATGTTCAAATATGGTAGAGACTTTCCAAATACAGTTTTTGCCATGCTACACTGATGAAGATCAAATAAGTATTAATGTCACTCCCTTGACAAATAAAATCTTGAAAAGAGTTGACAAAAAGTAGCAGATTTGCAATGGAAGTAATTAGGGTTTTGTCTTTATCATTCTCGCAGTATGGGAATGGCAATATCACACACGAAAAAAACCTCAGCTCTATCTAGCCCTGCTTGGGGAAATACAGACATTTATTTTGAAATCTATGTTGAAAATTTCAACTTATTAGAAAATATTGTTTTGCAGGTTAGGTTGACTTACATGTGTCTGGTTTAAATCTGTATATCTCAATTGCAGATAAATATTATGGGGCTAATCCTGCATCTTTGAAAACACAATTCAGTAAACCATTGGGAATTTTGCTTAAGTAAGGAATAAATCAGTGCAGAGTATGAACCTGCACTTAAATATTCAATTTAACTACAAAAACACACAAATTACTGAAAATTACTTCTGGTGAGAACTGAAGGCTATCTGTTTCATCACCTAAGGCAATTTCTATGAAACCTAAAAAATTACTCAGTCACTCGTTTTCAGGAGTTGTAATTTTAGAGATTAATTCCAAGACTCATCCAAGTATAACTTCTTACAAGTATTTGTTGAAAACTGCCACATTCTCTTTTTAATTAACTCCAGTGATATGTTAATAACTTGCGTAGTTTCTCAACTCTTGGTTCTAATCCAGAGTGTAGCTTGAATGACTACCATTTTTAAATTTTCATGTAATATCGTTGAATTACATTCTTCTAACCTACTTAGAAGTTGTAACGGCCCTAAGGACGTACAGTAAGAAATGAGAAAGCTCTGCATCGTGTACTAACAAATAAATTTTCTTGCTGCTGAGCTTTTTGGAGGCTGTTTCTGCAACTTAGTGCCTGTTTGTCTTAATTTACATTCTTCCTTCTGTTATTTGAGTTAATTTATTTTATACAAGTGGTTCAAATAGGATAGATAAGAAGGTTAGGGGGACTCGGTGTAAAAACTAGAAATTCCTTGGTATTAAGTAAAAAATATTAGGGTCATGAACTTTAAATATACTGTATAATATAGTCTAGTGGGTTATGTGTAGATAAAGATGATATTTCCTTGGACAGCTCTATTACTTCATATATAAAGGGAAGAGCTTTTTAACATGAGCATGAAAGAAATGCTCAGGAATTTAATTATTGTATTACCTGAGACCAAAAAACATATCTTATTTCAAAATCCATTATTTTTATCTTAATGAGTTAGTGTAACTGGTCATATTGCCATCCCTCATTTTCTTGTTTAGAGGACTAGAAAAGCAGCCATTAACTAGATGCTAAGAAATAGCTAGAATTTCTATTGCTCGCATGTTCTTTCTCAACTAATTAAATACCAACAAGAGAATCCATTCATTTGTATTATAAGCCTGAAAAACAAACAAACAAAAAAATCTAAAAGCTCCCTAACAGCGTAAAATGCAATTAAACTACCAGGGTATTAATTCAGGTGCAAACTGCTGCACCATTGTATAGCAGTGCTTTCCTTAATTAACTAAAACACGAAGAAGAAAATCTGATGGCTTAACAGCATTTTCTTCACTGTCAGAAATGCTTTGGGATGATTTTATTATGTTATCAGAAAGAGTGTTGGAGGAGTTATTGCCATTTCTTCTGTTTGTCACCATTAAGAGTGACAGATTCCACAGAGAAACTTCCTGCTGTTAATGGATGTGAAGGATTAATATTTTATAATGTCATTACTTTATAGGCAGGGTAACTGGAGTAGTAAGAGTACATTTCATATTTTAGGCCATTTTTACACCCCCACGTAACACACAAGGAGCAGTTAATTCTCCAGCAGCATCTCTTTAGATGTGTGTTTGTGGGTGCAATGGAAAGCTGAGCAGTTTGTCATACTGATCATTGTCTGTGTTGTGGTGGAAGTAACAGAGCCTAACTAGCGTTAGGGCACCACCGTTCCACGCACTGAAGGGCTGAGTCCAGGCTACGGAGATAAGACACAGATCTTGCAGCAGAGAGTCTACAAACCACGGAGAGCAATGTTAGGGAAAAGCAACGTGGGCAACTGCCTGGGAGTCTCGCTAGACCAAACAAACAGCAAAGCAAGTTACGCAATGGGGAGGCTGACGGAGGGAGGAGTGCACACCCTGAGTCTCCGCCTGGGTCCCTGCAATGCCGATGCCAGCTGTGAAGCCAAGCTTCCACAGAGCTAAGCATTTAGACTGTTCAAGCAAATACGCTTCCCTTTAAACTCTAGCATTCTTGTTTTTCCTTCAGAGGCTATTCCCCTTAGAGCTAAGCAAGCTGAGGCTGCCCTGTAGCAGTGATGATGCTCATGTATTTCCAAAGTATCCTGCTGTAGCATGCGCCTAAGTTATTTGAAGATGTTTTACTTTCCTCCACAAGTTTCACTGGCCCTGAATTTACCAGGGTGTGAAAGCAGAAAGCTTTACGCCTCACACGCTCTGTGCACAGACATTCCCCTCGGCTCCAAACGGGTCACGGTTACACTGTAGAGGTGAGCAGAGAAACAGCGAACTTGACCTGCACCCCGTGAGACTAAAGTGAGCACACACTGAATATGGACAGTTATCAACTTATTACAGATTTTCAGCTGCAAGGTGCCGTCTGCCTTCAGCTTTTCTTTTCTTTCTTTTTTTTTTTCCTTCTTTTTCCCCTTGTCTTTGCTCAGCACTTTGAGGGACTGTGCCCCTTAATTTATTTAAATGTTTCAGTCATCGGGTCCCTTGCTCCCTACGCATATAAGGAGCCTTCCACTCATGAGCAGCACTCCTGTGAGGAAAGCTGAGTGGAGTTAACACTTGCCAGGCCAAAAGGCATCACTCCTTTACTTCCCACAGGAACATGCCTTTAGGAATGCATCTCCCTGAGTGGCATAAACAGCTTCGTTTCTTTTTTTTTTTTTTTTTTCCTCATGTTCAGTGTTTGTCAAGCAAAAGAGGGTAGGCAGCGAAGCAGCAGCGTGGCAGATGCTGCCTATATCTTTTCCACAGTTTTTTCCTAACCCCTAACTCTTCCGATACTTTGTATTCACCGTATCACTTGACTGACACAAGAAACCCACTGTCGGGAAAGAGGCTTCCTGCGCACCCAGCCCCGTTTCCATGGTGCGGAGTTTCCTACTCCCAAATAAATTCCTGCTTTCTGGCGCTACGCGTCCCTACCGCACTCGCGGAGCTGTCCCCATCTCAAGAGACGACCTCTTGGCGGGCTACAGCTCCTCCGGTCCGACTTTTCGGCAGGCGTTTTAAGCTAACGGAACCAATCCCGCAGCACTCCCCCTCCCGCGCCGGCATCCCCGCGCCCAACTTCCCCGCGTCCCGCCGCCGCCGCCGCGCACCGGGGTAAACTTTCGCGAGCGGCACCAGCGCAGCCCCGCAGAGCTCCGCTCCCCGGGAAAAAGCCCGGCCGAGGAAAGACACCGGCTTGGGAGCAGCCCAACCGGCGTCCCCCGCAGCCTCAGCCGCACACGGAAGCCCCCCGGGGCAGGCGGGAGGGAAGAGCCCAGGAGCGCGGAGCCGGGAGCGCAGGGCCGGCGGGCGGCACTCACCGATCCGCAGCACTTGCTGGCCGCTCCGGGGCAGGCCGGCCCAGGCGCAGAGCAGCACGAAGAGGAGCCCCCCGCCGCTGCCGCCGCTGCCCGGGGCCCGGCGCTGGGGCCACCGCGGGCCGAGGGCGCTCGCCATCCTCCCCCTCCTCAGTTCATGCCGGGCTCCGCGGGTGCGGAGCGCGGGCGGCTACCCCCGGCGGGGCCGGCTGCGCGCCGCCGCTCCGCGCCGCCCGCCCATGGCGCGGGGGCTCCGCGCCCGCCGCCCGCGCTCCCGCTGCCGCTCTGCGCTGCGGTACGCAGCCCCGCTGCCCTCGCCCCCCACCGCCGCCGCCGCCGCCGCCGCCGCCGGGAGGGAAGGGAGGGAGGGGGCGGCTCCTCCCGCGGGGCGGCCCCGGGCGGGGCGAGGCGGCTCCGGTGGCTCCCCGAGCTCCTGGGGCTGAGCGGGACGGACGGCGCGGCGGGGCAGGGCACACAGAGGGAAGCACGCACAACCACGCACGAAACCGTCCTGCTGCTCCCCGTCACGGCCGGACCCGCCCCGCCCGCGCTGGGCAGGGACAGGGACGAGGACAGAAAGGCTCCCTGGCCCCGGTCCCGCCAGCCCATTCGCCCCGCGTTGTGCTTTCGTGCTGTTCCCGCCCCCGCGAGTCTGTCCCCGCAAGGCTGGAAACCTTTCCTTGGTCCGGGGGAAGCTTCCCCTCCTCCCGTCCTCCCGCCGCCCATGCTTGGCAGCTCCAGAGTTCCAGCTTTTTTTTTTTTTTTTTACCCTTTTAACGGGGGTTTTAAATGTGGAGAAGAGGTGAAGGTGGGGCAGGAGGCCCCTGTGTGTGTGCACCTCCCTTCTGGGGACCGGGCGTGGGACAGGTTGCCCAACGAGGTGGTGGATGCACCATCCCTGGAAACTTTCAAGGCCAGGTTGGATGGGGCTCTGAGCATCCTGATTTGATTAGAGATGTCCCTGCTCCTTGCAGGGGGGTTGGACTAGATGGCCTTTAAAAGTCCCTTGCAACCCAAACCGTCCTATGATTCTATAAGGCAATGGTGAAAGTATCTGGAAGCTGAGGGACATCCGTGGGGACAAGGTGGAGGGAAGGCAGCACTTTCTGCAATGTAGTTGCAACCCTGGAGGGACGGTGCAACCCCTGCAACCAAGCGAGGGACAGGAGACATGTCCCCACAGTGCATCACCCCAGAGCCTCAGCACAGGGACTGTAGAGCCGCTCACCTGGGATTGGGAGTTCACAGTCTGAGCCATGAAAACTCAAGGCCAGTTCTGAACTGCATAAGGACCATAACGCTCACTGTCCTTGACTTGGCAAATGGATTGCTTTTTCCATGTGACCCGACATCCGCAAATTGCTTTTAAAATCCCAGTTTTAAAGGTTCAGTGCAGCTCAAAATGCTTCACTATAAAGTAAACATATGGGTCTTGAGCTGATGTGAAAAAAGAAATAAAACGTAATAGCAGAATTACTCCCACCTAGCAACAGAACTAAAATTGCATAGCTGAGATCCAAAACTGAAATAATTTAAATTTGTTTATTTTGTATTCCTCTCCAGTCTGTCTAACTATTGTTCCAGAAATTGACTCCTCAGAGCAGTCACAGCACATGCTGAAGTGCAATGGAAATGCAAGCGCCTACGTTACATCTCCCAGTCAGTCTCAAATGTTTCCTGAAAAGCCTGCCTCTGGTGTTTGCAGAGTAATTTAGGCTATTGAGGAGTTCTCGCTACCAAGATTCCCAGTAAGGATACGAATTAGTGCCCCACTTTACATTTCTTATGGTACGTTTTCCACGCATCTTGGAGAATTTTTGCCCATGATGTTTATTTTTCGTTTGTTTACCTAAGTGATGTCCTTTCCGTAGGAGCAGGGCTAAATCCACCAGCGAGCACCAGCTCCCTGCCAGCGCCCAGGGCAAGGCAGCTGCATTTCCCACTAGCTCTCGTACCTCGTCTCCTGCTGCCCTGCCACAGTGCCGGCACGTAGCTTGGCCTGTGCCTCCTCTGGGGCCACCACCTCTCCCCAGCTCTGCGTGCTGGCCACGGATGTCTGCATCACTGCTTCAGCCCCACGTCTGATTCCACAGCTCTGCTATCCCCATTTCTTGCTCCTGTGGGACATGTCCTGACAGGGGGTGAAAGACAGGCTCAGCCCGCACCCTCACTTGTCTCACGCACATCACACCAGCTAAAGGTGACAATTACATTAAATCGCTTGCTTGGTTAATAACTTCAGTGTATGCTCCTGTGCAGGAGGCAGAAAAGGAATCCATCGGTCCACCCTGGACTGGACTGAATGGCTTGGTAACTTTGGCACAATTTTATAACCTGGCATTGCCTTTCAAATACATGAGAGAAGGCGTGCATCTCCCAGGCTGGGAAAATCTCAGCTGCTGAGCAGTGGCTAATAACAACTGCGCTTCAGGTACATGCTCACCCACTGCACAAACCCATGCAGTAGAGGTATCTCTGACTGGACTGGCGAGTTTTATTTTCACAGTCAGGCTGACACAGCAAACAGTGATATAACAGCAAGTACCAGTTTCCAAAGGGAAGTCATATTAGTTCCGCTTGACTGAGAAATGATGCTATTTTGAAGGGGGGGGAAAAAAAAAAAGGAAAACATTTCATCAGGAAAATACACCTACTGATATTTTCACAACCATTTGTCCTCAATGTAAATGGGTTCCTGCAAAAGTCAAAGGCACATCAGCATTCATTTCAGTGAGATAAGGAGTTGCCCAGAACTATATACTTTTGCAAATTCCACTGGTTTTGGTCTTCTGGCTCTTTGAAGCTCTTAAGAACATGAACTGAACTGAATGGGAAAATAAGAGCTGAGTAATGACTGCAAGATAGTGGCAGAGGTCTGCGGACGCTTGCTACCGGTAGTAGAAACCTGAACAGCTCGAACTCTGCTAACCCCGTGTGGCAGGAGCAGCTCATAGGAAACCTGGAAGAGGGACCAGCTTCTGCTCCAGGGTGTAGCCAAGTGCTACCTAGGCTGTATTCCACAGCTTCGTACATAAAGAGCAATGGCTTTTAAAAAACTACAAATGGGTGTGGAAAAATTCAAATTGGCTCCAATGCTGCAAAGACTGACCAAACTTTAAAATGAAAAATAGTCCGTTCACTGTTGTGGAAGATCTTTTAATTTTTTTTTGAGTTTTTCTGGTCTAATTTGTGTATATGACCGCTGTGTCCTGTACTGGTCAGAGCAGACATGAAGTGGAAGGTTGTGTTTTCACAATTTTTCACCAGAAAACTAAAGGAGAGAATCTTAAACTGCCCATTTTGAGATTTAAAACATTTCATCTTCTCAAAATAGTTCTGAAAAAATATTTTGGCATTAGAAAGGGGCCATTTTGAAACACAAACGGACAGAACAAATTTTAAACTGACTGAAGTTTCCCTGGAATTATCCCCCAGGTTTCTAATTTTACAGTAAGCTCTAATCCGTTTGGATCTTTTGTTGCTAGTAAATCACCCAGTAACCTAGTAAATCACCTAGTAAGCTCCATCCCACAAAATCATGGCATGATTTACAGGGAGTGCTGTTTTATTTCTGGCTGATATTGTAAAATGAGAAGTTTCAATACAATTCATCTTGCTGGTCTCCAGTTATTGATACTCCCGAATCTTTAATCTCCTTTTGGACTTCCTTCAGAAAGAGTAGGGAAAAAGCCCAGGTCCCTTGCCAATCTTTTTTCTCCCAGTTAAGCAGGTTTGAATGCCCAGAGCCTTAACATGTAAGCCACTGTTCAGCTCAAACTGGCTGCTGCGTTTGCTTACTCATCCATTGCATTGCCAATATTTGGATGAATTTATTACTAAGATGTGTTTAAATACCTTGAGAATGGAAGGTAGTGTGTGTAATCAAAGTCTGTTCCTATCACATAGCACATTAATATTACAAATGGTAACACAGAGTCCTTTCCACAGTAATTTCAAATCTTTATTCTTGTTTCACAGCATCAAATTACACTTAGATATAATGTGTAATTATTATGCAATTTGCAGTTTAAGTAATACTATCAAGCTAATAGCTAAAACTTGTCTGATATCAGGACCTCATGACTGACTCTGGGGATGTAAACCACCTCCCTCACATTTTGCATCCATTTCAGAATTCTGGTTGTGAGTTTGGATGTGGTAAAAATATCGGAAGGACAAGCATAGGCAAATGTGTAGGGAAATCTGGAAGTTTCCAGAAAATCTGGAAATTTTCTCGATTTCTTGGTCAATTCCGAGAAACTTTAGCTGTCTTGCGTTGTTCTCACGACTTTAACCAGACCTTATGCAATCTAAGCTACTTTCTTACTGAGTTGAGATCACACGCTTCAGTTAGCACTCATTTGGGAAGGCTGTTTTCCACATTTGTTTCCCGATAGCCTTCTGCCATCACGCAGTATAAGACTCAGCAGTAGACTGTAGAGTATTGGAACAGTAAAAGCTCCAAACAGAAACAATAATAAATCAGCTTTCCCCAGGTCTTTCATAACCTACATGCAATACCTCATAACACAGAAATTGATAGCATAATCTAAAAACAACCACATCAAATCAGCGTTCTGCTCTTCCAACAAATATTTGGGATCTTAAAGAAAATCTTTTACTCCAAATGTACCTTAGAAAAAGGCTGAAAGAAGCTGAAGAGTAAAAGAAAAGAAAGAAAACCACCCCTTTCTTGTTCTTTTCTCTTTCCCCTTGCTCAAATGTTTTTTTTTCAAGATCATTTGCAAAATAAGTATCAGTCGGAAGGAGACAGAAACCAAAAGCCCAAATGTTTTGTCACTTTCTTCATCTCCTGAGCCCCGGCATCCATTGTGGCCCCTTTGGTCACAGGCTTGGGTTTGGCTTCTCCATCAGCATTCGGACTTCTCCCACACATCCTGCCTCCTCACACCTTCTCCTGTCCCAGACCGTAGTGCTGCCCCTCTGCAGAGACCTTGTCTCATCCAGCACTGTCATTGCAGTGAACCTGTCCCAGGCACCCGAAAAATTCCACCACTGCTGGAGATGAGCTCTGTTCATCTGATGAACATTTTAAAGATGGTGTAGTAGCTCAGATCCCCCCGTCTTGACCATTGTCTCCCTCTCAGACCAGCTGAATGGCCAAGTATCTCCCACTCTTGTCGTCTGTCCACTGACCTCCTCGCTTTCTGCTGTTACTCCCTCACCTCCTTGCTGTTAACCCTCCCTGTTAACCCCCCTGAAAATTAATTTCTGGATCTCCATATATCTTGCATCTGGTCCTGACACCACATCGGAGAGGAGAGGTTCAGAGAGGTTCGGAGAGGAGAGGTTCGGAGAGGTTCGGTTCAGAGAGTTTCGGTTCGGAGAGGTTCGGTTCGGAGAGGTTCGGTTCGGAGAGGTTCGGAGAGGTTCGGAGAGGTTCGGAGAGGTTCGGAGAGGAGAGGAGAGGAGAGGAGAGGAGATTTGTCTTCCGCTTAGCTGACTGGGAACACAGAAGGAGCAAGCCCCAAGCATCCCTGCACCCAGCAGGACCACAAATAACCTTTATGCCTCTGAGGGTGCCATTGCCTGTGAGGAACAGCTATCCTGGGAGAGATGCTACCGAGATCTATGGAAGGCAACATGATGAGACCAGAAGTGATGGAGTGCCATGCTGGCGCTGGCAGGGGAGAGGAGAGAGCTCTTTGAGTGGAATTATTCCAGATTCCCCTGACATGCCCTAAATTTTGCTTCAGTTGAAGTCAAAGATTATTTTTCTATTTTTTCCCTCTCTCGTTAGCAGCGTGTTACCAAAACACCACTGAATTTCAGTAAATGAGGAGGCTGAATTATTTTTTAAAGTTAAAAATGGTAAGACACAAGTATTTTTACTGAAGCATCATAATACATAGGAAAGTAAATATAAATTATTTCCCCAATGAACATAACACCATGATTACAGCAAGTTTAAGCATCACATTCTAAAAAGCTCTTTTTGGTTGAAGTGCTCTTTTTATTTATGCTCCCAAAGCCATAAATGCAGTTCTCCCCTTTCCAAACTCTTTTCACTAAAAATGCTACAGCAAATCTCCTAACAAACTAACATTGATCTACTCCATTGAACTGATCTAACGTTAATCTGCAGAACTGCTTTTCCCTGAGCAGTAGACACTTTTATCCACCATACTATTTAGCTAAAAGACATAAATAACCTGCAACTCAAATGCAACCCACTGGAAACCTTTCTCAGCCAAAGACCTATTACATTTTTTTTTCTCCAATATATGATACACTAGAGACATATCGAAAAAGAAAACTTCTACTGTATATACATAGAACATCCTGGCACATCTTCTGTTGAAGAAATGACTTTTATCAAATTCTGCTTAGTCACATCAATAGAAATCTGGAAAGTTCCACTCAAATGAGTGGAGTCAATGTGAGCTTCCAACATTTGACCAAGAGCAATGCTTCTGCCCTGAGAAGCTCTTGTTGTATTTCCTTTTTATAGAAAAAAAAAAACAAACCACCTTTTAACAGCTAATGAAGAGAGGAGAAGAATTAATACTGTTTTTTATTAAACTGCACTGTTTCCTCAGTGTATATTTCTCTTTTCTGCCATTGAGTTAATATTAATTATGAGTAAGCAAGTGGGGTAAATTAATGGTTGTTCCAAATCTCTACCCAGTACTATTTAAATGTGTCCTAACTCATTTTTCTTCCTTCCACACTTATTTCAAAAGAGTGACTTAAATGTCAAAAAGAGAGTATTTCACTTTATTATTGTAGTACCCCAGCATTGACAAAATTGAGTGGGACCTGAGGGAGAAAGAATATTATGAACCTGATATTTTCTACCCTTTTCTTCTTGGATTGACAAAAGCAGGGGAATTAGTTCCTTTGGTTCTCCAAAAATACTTTTTTTTTTCCTGCTCTGATGCAGTCAGCAGCACAGGAAGAGATGGGAGAGCTTCTGCTTGCCCTCTCAAGGACTCCAGCAGATAGCTCACCTCCTACTACCTGCTGGAGCGATTCTGGGTTGGTAGGTACCTCCTTGCTTCAGCAGATCCCAGGGTTAGTGCAAATTTTAGAAGTCCCCTAGAAGTGCCTTACTTCTTTCTGCAACTCATCCATTGTGTTGTGCAGCTCAGTCCATTCTGGAGCAAAATGCCCCTACTCCCAGGGCAGCTGGACGGATAGAAAGGAGTGCCAAGAGCAGTTCTGGCATCTGTAGGCCTTTTCCCACTCATTCATAGACATGAATCAGGATTTTTGAAAAAAATCCTCCTTAAGAAAGACTATAAGTTTTCCAGTAACAATGAATGTTTCCTTTTAAACATGTATGATTACATTTTGATAGCTCGCATCATCATTTATGTAGCACCTGGCAAAGTTAAATTCACAGAGAGCAGTAGTTTTTGGTTTTAAAGCCCTTCCTTCTAAGGATCACAGAAACTGTGTTTGCTCTGTGAATGTTTCGTCTTTCACTTGTTATTTGCACAATCTACTTTACATATCCACAGATAATAAAATATGGCATGCTATCTGTGATAAAAAACAATATATGAGATTTTTTTACTATTTGCACTGATAAAGAGCTTTAAATATATACAACTATCAGCACATAATTTAAAAAGCTTTAGAAGATTTTAGTATCTGCCTATTACATACTTTTGCATATATATATATAAACAATGTATGTATATTATATATGTGTGTGTGCATATTTTTAATCATCTGAGTTACTAGGTCTTACTTATTTATATTTATTTTTTTCTTTCATGGCAATGTGCAGCATTTCCAGCCCACACAGGGGTTCCATTGTCGCAGGTACACATGCAGGCAGGGCTGGAAATGGAGCAGTACACATCCCTGTGCCATACCAGCCCTGCTCAGAGCTCCACAATCATCTGTTAGAGACTTTCATCTCCTCTCTCTGTGTGTGAGAGGAATTGGTTGAATGCAGGATTGCTTGTACTTCTTCCCCTCTTCAATCACTACCCGCAGGGAGATAGTCTTCTCTCTATGAAAAGCTTGTATTAGAAAAAGTAGATGGATGAGCAGCAAAGTAGGCAGCATACTTCACCTGCACAGTCAAGGAGAACATGGAAAAGCAGCTTGTGCTTTCCATTTTTTTCTTGATGTTGATCATGCTTGATTTTTATTATAAACATAAGAGTTAGCAGAAATATTAGAGAAGTAAATTAGGATACACGTGTCAAGGAAAGGAAAGAATTTGAAGGAAGCCTATTAAGAATGAAAGATGGAGGGATTCCTAGAAGGAAAGATGAAGAGAGAAGTCAGGCAAGTGGAGCTGGGGTGGCTCTAAGAAGCAGACAGAAATTATTTGGATTTCATATATCTTGGTAGCAGTATGCTCTTGTGGCTGCAACCCAAGGATTAAATAGCCATTCGTGAATTAGGTGCAGAGAGGCTGGCATGTAGCAGACAGGAAGGATTTTATTCCATGGGGGATGAGGAGGGAGCTTTCCTTAGCAATGCCGTTTGCGCTTCTCACAGTGCTACTTGTGGTGAAACATGAGGACCCCCCTTGGGCCTCTCCCTATGCTACACCTCTTGACAACTTTGTTAGTATTTATAAATAGCCCATGCCCGTTGCTGGGTTTTCAGCAAGGCCAGATCTCAACATTGAGATGAGCGCCTATAGACAGAGAGCAGTGTGCAGCGTTGCTGATTCTCGGGTAGACTCGGAGAAACTTTAGTTTTTTGGGCTCCTCCATGTTCAGGCAAGGGTACCAGTTACAAGCAAATATAAAAGTACAAGATCAACATCATCAAGCCACCTTGTACTGCCCTTGGTCCATGCAAGCCAGCCCTGCACACAGCTCCCACCTCTCAGCCCTCAGCACTACACAGATCTGCCTGTGGGGGTGCTGGAGGTGCAGAGCCCATCAGGGAGGACACATCTCCCAGCAAGATGAATAGGAACAGCAGGAAAACACACCGCTGTGGCTCTTCCATCAGCAAGGCTATGCCATATAGAGATACCTCTATGTCACTCTAATGTCTAGCACCACTAAGACAGTGTTCTGCTCAGGCTAATTTATTGTATTTTTTAGTAGTGTGTACAAGATGGGGCACAGTGGGGTGTCCAGTACCTTCTACTCATGTGTCTGATAATGAGGAGCATGAGCTCCTGCTCTTGCCATGTGTCTAAATGTCAGTAGACTGTGCAGTGTGGATACTTATCCTGACTCTAATAATAAGTTGAATAGACAGTGTCTAGAGCTTGGTCTTAGCTGGTCCTCCCCTTGCAGCTCACATCATGTTGGTCTTGCTGAGATTGAGATTGAACATTTCATTTCCAGCTGTGTTCGTCTCCTTGGGGGGCTGCCCATTCCATTGGCTTTGGGGTTTGGATCAAGTTCTTTAATATTCTGATGTTTGAAGTAAGCTTCTCATCTAATATACTTCCTGCAATTACAAAAAGAATTATACCTGAAAAAAAAAAATCCAGTATTAAATGCAATCAAGTTGAGGAGAAATTTTCTTTCAGAGTTAGCCCGAAGTTCCTATGTACAAACAAATTGCACTATCCTAAAGTCTATGCCTTAATATTATATTCTTTTACAGTTGTTTTAATAACCCAAAGCCTATACAAACTGCATTTCTGTAAGCAACTTGTATATATAGTTAACGTGGCTCTCCTCTGCAGTGTTCAAATTAAACTTAAGCTGCTCTATTGCGTCCATAAGCCGATTTCTTGCATGTTTTGCTTTTCGCCTTTCATATAGCTAATTATGCTGAAGACCTCGGTTTTATCATTATGTTGTGAGTTGAAAACAGTCACTTTCTCCATATTCTCCATTCCTGCCTGGGTTTTTGTTTTGTCCTGACTAATTCACATTCCGTCCACTCTATCGTGTTGCTGCATGAATGCTCCCTGCAGCTAGCTGATGACCATCCCACTATTTGACCCACTGGAAACACTTTTCTGCCTTTTTTGTAGGGAACAGAAAAGCATTATACATCTCAGCCAAAATCTCTCATTTTTATGTGGTGTCAAAAGATTAGGGCTGGCATCACCAGTTGGTAAAATGCCCCTTTGGAGAAAGCACTATATATAACAAGACTCAAATTGGCTCTAAGTGTATATTTTTCCTCTCTAGCCATGACACTGATAGCTCACTATGTAAATCAAAGACAGGGTCAGAAGAAGATGATCGTATTTGAAATAACGATGTTGTAATTGAGAAATCCGCTGTCGGCCTTCCTAGATCTCTTTTGGCTTGTTGTAGTTCTCAATTAGCTTAAAGTACAGGTTAATTGAAACAATCCAGTTAGTACAGAGCAACTTCTACAGCTGTGACTACGATACTTGGTGCAGTGTCTTTTAGAAATTAATAAAATGCTTTCGCAAGCTGAGAAATTAATCAGCACGGTTATTTGTACTGCTTCGGATTACTTAAGTCTTCCTTCACAACATTAATTCCTAATTCTTTCCTACTTATGTAATTTATACACTGCTGTGAGTATGCAGATTTTCTCACCATGATAAACAGAATTTTTTTAGTTACTTCTGCCTTTATGTGTTTTACCAAGGTGAAAAGAAGAGTGGAAAGGTATCTCACCACTATAAACAAAATACTGAGAAAAAAAGAAACCAGAGAAAGCTTAGTTATTCTCTGCCCGTAAGTGGTTATACTTGCAAGTCTCCCTAATAATCCATATTGATGGTATTAAAATCGTACATAGAAGACCTCTATATGTGTGTGGGGGAGTGGGGAGGGGAACTAGATGATCTTTAAGGTCCTTTCCAACCCAAACCATTCCATGATTCTATGAACTTAGGGCAAGATAATTCAGTATAGCTCCATTTGTCTTTGATGGACCTGTGCCAGTTTATGCTAGCAAGGGCACAGCCCATTTTGGTCTACGACCCTACCACATTTTAAAATGGAGTGTACCTAGAGCTGTATCAATGACAACAAGGGAATATTAAATCTTCAAAATTGATGTAATTTTGCTATTCGATTTAAGACTTTAGTGTTACAAGCCAAAACCAACTTGAAATCTAGATATAATTACTTGAAATAAATCAGATGCTTAGCCCGAACATCAATATAATCCAGGAACACAAAAATCCAAACTCTCTTGCTGGAAGAGTGTCATTAAAAATACTGAGCTGGTATTATCCCTTGTTGCAGTGAAGGGTATTTTCAGGCTTCTTAATATAATACTAAAGTTTAGCTGAAGTATCCATGGAGCAATAAAGCAGCTTGAGTAAGTATATCTTACACTAATATCAATGAAATATTTGCCTTTGTGGATTTGGGATTAAATTGCTGACACTGGACTCCAAAAATCTCATTTTCTTCTCTGATTAGATATAGTACAGAAAGCATGCAGAGGCCAAAATCTTCACTTATTCTTCTGATATTTTTATGATCAGGATCCTCAGCTGGCATTCACTAAAGTAGATTTCAATTTCAGTGGAGCTGGTTTTATTCTGAGAGTTACTGATTAACCTGCACGTATACTGTGATACTACTTATGGTTGTATTAGCTGGAACACCAGGCTTTTTATTAGCTTTATTAATTTTCTGATAGCCTTGCTGGACCATCTTCATGAGTAAATATTTTATGGAAAATAACTGAAAACATCAACAAAAAGGAACAAAAGGAATGGCATTGTTAATATATTCTAGCTAGCCTGTCCTCCAAGTGTCCACTTCTGAAGATCACCTGGAATTTCTGGAAGGAGAAGAAACTGCTTTGGGAACACTTCTTCTAGAAGATAGATCAAGGCTAACCCCTCAGCTTGTGGCTGTTCTAGGAACGTGCAGGACGTGCTTGGTTCCTGAAACTATTGAAGACCCTTCAGTCCCTGAGGCATTTCCTCCCCAAGAAAGCACTTGCAAGTTCTTCAGTGTTCCTAGTACACAAGCAAATCTGTAAAGATGTCAGATACCCATCATTAAGACTCAATTTTCAGAGCTTTTAATTGAAAACTTTCCTTCAGAGAAATGTTAGTGAATATAACAAATTGAAAATAAAATACTTAAAGGGCATATCGTCTTACTTTCATGTTTCCATGTTTGTGTTTCCATCTGACTTTCAAAAGCATTTATTTTTAATTGCATAATTAATGAAAGTTTGAAATAAATTCTAGGATGTGGGTTCCACATTCAAAACTGAGCAGCATCTGTGTCTGAATCACAGAGTGGCTGAGGCTGGAAGGCACTTCTTGAAATCATCTGGTCCAAATCCCATACTCAAGCAGAGCCACACAAACTAGGTTGCTCAGGGTCATGTCCAGTTTGGTTTTGAGTGTCTCCCAGCACAGAGACCCTGGGAAACCTATGACAATGTTTGATGACCCTTGCAGTGAAAAAGTCTTTTCTTACATTCAGATGTCAGTTTCCAAGTGAGAAGCCATCTGAGTCCAAATTAATAATGAGGCAAAGGCTTTGTGCTACAAAATCCTCTGTGTATTTTTAAAATTTGCTCTGTGCAACAGCAAAATAAAGTAAAAAAAAATGTTCAGTTTCTTACTTCATTCAGCAAGAAAAGTGTGAGTCAGACAAGAACTGACCCACATACTCACTTGCTTGTTTGTTGAGCTCAAAACCTTTGCTCACATCTCATAAATGGTTCATTCTCTGATATTTTCTTAAGTATTAGGATTAATTGATATTGAACAGTTATTGCTCTTGCTTTGAGACGGGGAAAAAGAAAAAAAAAAACAAACCCTGACATTGTGGAAAACATTTATATTAAAAGACCAAGGCTGGAATGATGGCTATTCCTGTCTTTACAGAACAAGTGTCCTGTATAAAATTTGACTTTCAGGAATCTCCGTTCCTCTAGCTGTTAACTACAGAGGAGTACAAGGAACAGTAGTTCTCTGCCCCAAAGGTATTCCGAGACAAATTCAGAGACTTTGAATGTGAACACAAGACAATTTGACATGCTTTTGAAGTCACACTAAGGAAACGATTATGGAAACAGCTGCCAAGGGCTGGACTAAAGGTTTATGAGCTCTGTATCCTGTCTCCAGCAAGACCAGCAGCAGGTCCACAGGGGAGGAGTGTAAGAAGAGGCATAAGAGAAGAAGATGTTGGCTGCTACTTTAGTCCACTCCACATGCCAGCTCTTCCCATCTGTGGCCCAGGGACTTCTCATTGCAGCAGCACAGGTTCAGTGGAATTGGGATGACTTAATCCTACGTGAAGCCCACTCTCTGACATATTCCATCTATGTATACACCACACACAAATATGTTACACATTCCACAGTGCAGCTGCAGAAACAGGTCAAGGAGGGCTTGAAGGGTTATGACATTTTCTAGAAAAAATGTATGTGTGAAAAACTTATTTCTGCCTTGGGGGAGTAGAATGTCAGAATGCTGTACACAGCTTTAAAACATCATTTTAATACCCTAGCTCCTGAAAATACAGAGATACATATTCATGGCCCAAGCAGAGTAGAGGTTCACCTAAATTAGCAGGCTTGCACTTCATTAAGCCTGTGACAAAGAAGTAGATTTATGGTCCAAGGACCACCAGTCCTCTGAATTTTTTACACCAAATAAATGCAGTGTACTTATAGCAAACCCCAGTATCTCTTCATTTGTTGTAGGTAGTGGAGACAACTGATCTCAGTGGAACAATCGGAGAGATGATGCTTAAGGCTTGCCTCCCTCCCTTATAAACACATGAAAAGGAAATACAGACTGGTTGACAAGGAATCAGAAAAAAAACCCCAATCAGTTAACACACATAACAAAGCAACTCATTGTATGCACAAGATAAGAATGCACAAAATAAGTGAAAAACATGTCTATTCTTTAAACTATTCTAATTATAATAATTATAGTTTAAAAGTTTTCCAGGCAGAGGTATGATATATAAAACTCATTGTAGTGTGGTGATTTTCTATCTTAAGTTAAGGAAAAGACAAAAATTATTGCTTAAATTCCCGTCTTTTCATATCCCTTTTCAAATACATAATTTATTACATAGTACCTATGCATATTTTAGCCTTTATTTTTCAAACACATTTCCACAACTTTAACAGGAACCCAGCAAACAGTGAAGATTTATTTTGTCCCTAATGATGGTCTAGTAGTGATACTGACAAGACTCTAAATGCAGTTTTTTTAGCACTTGACTAAATTTCAAAAAATATCATGCATTGTTTTTAACTTACCTTTCTCAAAAAGTTAGCAAGAAGCCGTCTGGCCATTTCCAGGAGAAAAAAAAAGTGTGTGTTTTCCTAAGGTTATAAAACAACAAACAAACTTCACAAATATTTATGTGAAGAGCTTATTTATGTTTCAGAGCACAAATTTTGCAGCACTGAGAATAAAACTTTGTCTCATCTATCTACCCGTGCTACCTTTCTGGAGAAAGAGAGAGGAGGCACTAATTCTGCATGCAGACCTGTAATGTCCGTGACCTCACGATGACATACCTTTGGCCAAACCTTCAGTATATGAATGGTCCCTGTTTCACCAATAAGTTGCAGATAACTGGAAGAATAACTTAAGTTTTAGGTAGAAAAAAAAAAAAAAGTATTTGAATGTTGAACTTCAAAGCAAAATGTTGGGCCACTTTAAGGTGAGCAGCAGCAGAAGAGAAATGGACCTTCAGAATTGCTGGGCACTTGGAATCTCTTTTTCATATGAACAAGTTCTATGTTTCTCTACATATATGGGCCACTGATTTAAATGTGTGTGTTTTCTCCTCTCTCATAGGAGAAAAGAGAAACTTTTGAACTAAATATCATTGCTGTAGTCTGGTATATTTTAGTTATCATACACCAGAGATCCCTCCACTGGCTGAAGACATGACAGGTTTCTCTGACTCCTGTAGCTATGTCAGGATCAGGGCTCTTGTCAGGGCTGTTCTTTCCTACAACACACACAGGACAAAGCACACTGCATCCAAAAGAAGAATTACATTTGCTACTACTCTATTTTAAATCCTGTCCCCACTTTCCCAGGTCAATCAGTCTTGTACAACCACAGAAGAAGTCCTCCCTTCTTTTGCCTCACTTGCTCTGCACATGGTGTCAGACACAGAAATATGTGGGAAACCAGTGCATTAAGTATCTGCTGTTTACTTAAACAACAAGCCAGTTTTCTGAGTTGAACAGTTTTCCCTACGCTACCACTCATGGATCACAGACAGCAGCCATTCAATATTAGGCTGTTAGGCATTTACTGTTGTAAAGTTACATAGCTGTGCATCAATGCCTACTTAGACAGCAGCGTGACTGAATGCAAAGTTCAAGTAAATGTACTAATAGACTGTACCATCCCCTGTCCATCATGCTGTGGGACCACCCCAATTCCTATTCTTAGCTGTGCTGTTGCAGTATCTGTGATTATTTTGCCTTCTCTAGAGCTGGTTGGAAGGAGTATTTACATCTGGCTACTAAGGGCGTGTCATTTTCTTAACAGAAAGTATTACTGTTTAATCTCCTTTCTTAAATTCTGACTGTTCTGATATCCTAATCTACTCCCAGCTTCACAGTTTGGTGATAATTTTGTAGAACTAAGCAGTAGAATGTGTGCCTGGAATTAAAATTTTTTTGCTATCAGTTTTTTGAAGCATCACCCACGCAATGTTTTCATATTTGCCTCCAAGGCAGATGATGTTTTTGACGTGGCCTTATGACTAGTCAAACATTATTTGTAGCCTGACTTTTTAATGCAAGTAAGCTAAGGATGCCTAGAGTTTTAGTTTAGCTTATGTCAAGCCCATTATATTCACACATAGCATCTTGAGAGCTGCTTTCATTGGCACCAGAGTTAGAAGCTCCTCCTTTGATTCATTTGTAAACCTCATTCTTCACTCTCTTGGTCCATCTTAAGGGAATTTTAGAGTGGTAACTCCATTATCTTGTCTCAAAAATTTGCTTTTTCCCTTTTCCAGTGAAAACACTACAGGATACTTAGTGTTTTTATCTGAACAACCTGGCAAGTAAAATAACTTGTCAGTTTTGTAATAAGTAAGCCTATTTTAAACCCAAGCAAAGCTTTCTGCTGATACAAAAATAAACTAAATCTTGCTTATGGCAGAAAGACTGAAGATTCTCTTTGAATCTGGATGATACTGCAATAGAGTAGTTGTCTTCACAGATATAAAAGGTACTTACAAACCACCATTGAACTCTGTCTTTGTGAATATAACAGGTCTTTGCCCTTATGCAAAATACCTGTAGAACGAAACAGAATGCATTACTTTAACCTAAAATGTCAAAGGAAATATCTCCTTTCCCAAAAGTGTTCATTAGCTATATGGCATAGATATACCAGAGGTAAGACTTAATTCACGCTTTGTCAGCCAAGTGAATTCCCATGGTGGGGCAAAAAGGTTCAAAATACATGTTAGAGTACTTCTTTTAGAGTACTTAGATGTCGGGGGCAGCTGGCATTGCAAAAAATTAAGCAATGAAGAAACTTTGCCATTTACCATATAACCTCAGTAAAATGTTGTGTTCTGTAATTTATTCTATACTTTCTCTATTGGAAGACCATGGCCATTTATAATGTGGTTTTTTATAATAATGAATTATGTTTGAATAGCATTGGGCTCTTCTAACAACACTTCCAAAAGGGAATTGAATCTATGTTGATGTTTAGTGAAATTAATAGTAATCTTAAAAAATATGAAATATAGGAAATCTATTGGACAAGGAGGGTCAGATGTCGACAGTCATGCTCATGCCACAGAGCATGGTGCTCCCAGAAACAGCCTTGCTGAAAGCCAGAAAACCACCTGGGCTGAAGGCGGTACTCTACAGGATGAATGTCATTGAGATGGTACCAGTGAAAAAGCAGGAGCAATGAGAGAACAACAGCCATGGCAGCAGCTACATACTTACAGTAACTGAAGAACTCAAGTCTCATAAATGGTTACTGTCAACCTTAACTTTGGCTGAGGAGGCTGGGGCAGAAGATAGGACAGAGATGGCTTCGGGTCACCAACATGCTCCTCAGGATGCCAGCCGTGCTCTGCGCCACTTTCCTGCCACCGCCAGCTGGCTGCGCAGGGAATACCTGCCATTTAACATCATCTGTTTGGCACAAAATGGCTGGCACAGAACACTGGAAATGTTGATGCAGCACTTTAATTGCAAAAATAAAAGTTGTCCTAATTAAGCCTCTTGGTATTTGAGTATTTTAATAAATATTGCTGTATTTCATACTCAGATTAATGAGAATTTAGTTTACCATTGTGAGGATTTTTGGCTGAGAAAGAATTTTTGGACTGATACAGAACAAAACCAAAAACCCAACCACAGAGTTAAGGCAAGGTTATGGCTTTCATGCTGAATAACTTGTAGCATTGATCTTCAAATATCTAAACTAGGAAGTAGTTTCCCTCTGTAGTCAGCCAACAGAAACACTTCTTCCAGTGGGCAGCTCAAAGCAGAAGCCTGCTTCACATGTTCTGAGGTGCCTCTTTCTCAGCACAGAAGGAGCCCAGCAATTAGGCACCTAAAGTTAGTCAACAAGCAGCCCCAAATTATGCCCACCAATCTAAGTTAAGCCATTAATTTTACTTCAGCCCATCATCAGAATGGTATTCAGAAGAAACAGCTGCACAAGGCACAGCCATGCGCTCTTGGTCCAGTGGATCTTCGTCAGCCTTAAGCTCTGTTTTAGAGAGCTTAAAAAGAGCCTGAGTTGCAAATTAAACTTACATATTCGTCTTCAGCAAGCATACATGATGTTCAACTGTCCTTGTGGGAGCCAGTGTTCAAGATAATATACATGCATCACAGTACCTCTGAAAGTGTTTATTTCAAGTCATCCACTGCAAGATGTTATGCTAATACCTCAGAGAATCACATAAATTAGGATGAATTGACTAAGTCCTCGGATCTTATTGCCAGGAGCACCCTCTACAGAGAAGCATTGATAGAAAGTGTTATTTTGTTATTACTAAGATGCTTCAGTCACATTCAGAGTCCCATGTTTAGGCACCACACAGATACGACCGTACCTGTCCAAAAGAGCTTACAGAGCACAAGAAAGACATATCATGGCAGAAAGTACTATTATTTTATTTTTATATAGCGAAACATAAAGCATACAGAGATTAAGTATATATGCCCAGCATAAAATTTGAAGGAACCCAACAGCAAAGCCAAAATCCAAACCAAAAATCTCCTGAATTCACATCAGTGGCTCAACACTTTCTGTTGTGCTTGACTAGCTGGCATCGTGTTAGTGACACTTCTTAAACATTGCGTAGTCTTTTTTAATTTGGGGAGGCAAATACCTCTGGCCTCAACACTCTTCATTGTCTTATCATATGTCTCTATTCTTAAATAATTTACTGCAATTGCCTTTAAAAAGTCCACCCTTGAAACAAATTTCCAAAACATTAAAAGCTTTTCAGGTATAATGTGATGAACAGCATTTCTCTGGAAAAAAAAAAGTGTGAATTGTTAGTAGCATCATTGTTATAACTTCTACATCTTTACTGTTAAGAAAGAAACTAGACATTTTTACAATGACCAAAAAGTGTTAAATGCTGTGCTAAGAAATAAAAGTGGAATAAGAGAGGTTGTTTAATTTTATTATAAGGATGCAAATGCACTAACTGACTGAAGCACACAAAATTCTCATTATACGTCCTTCAGTTTTCTGCTCCTCTGAATTCTTGAGCACATTCGTTCTTACAGTGCAAGCAGAAAAATCAATGAAATATCATATTCCCGTTGAACCATGTTATCATAATGATTTGGTGTATTTTACTCATTATCATTATCTCAATATGAAGTGTATGAGGGGAGGGAACAGTAGTAGATAGGAGGAAAGGGTAGAAAGGAATACTGTTTCAGATAGATATTACCAGAATTTGTTGCACTCGATGACATACATTAAAATTGAACTTCAATAGATTTGCATGCATTAAACTACATTTTATCTACATGTCATAATTGCTTTCATTTCAATTATGTCATTTTGATGTATCAAATGGCAGTTGTGCCCTGTGCAGTATTCGAACTGAAATCCAAACAAGCTTGTATTGAAACTAGTTTTGTCGACTTCTTATAGGTCTGTATGGTTGTTGTGGTTTTGTTCAGTGAGGGGGGGGCCTAAGGTGGCAGCTTCTGTAGGAAACTGCTAGAAGTCGCTCCCCTTTGTTCAGTGGACTCGGACGGGCCTAGGGCGGACCCGCTGCTGGCCAAGGCTGAGCCAATTGGTAGCAGAATGTTCCGTGATAACACCTCTGCGATAACGTATTTAAAAAGGGGAAAACAGAAAAAAAGAGAGAAAAGAAGATGTGAAGAAGCTGAGTGGGGGCAGAAGTGCAGAGGGGGAGGCACAGGCCTTGTGGGCCTTGCAGGCCTCACCCTCTGGCCTCTCGCCAGGCAGCTGACTACACCCAGCTTGGCCCGGCCTGACTGCAAGAAGTGGAGAGGAGATGAGATGGATGATGTGAAGAGATCCTGAGAGGCGTCTGCCAGCCTGTTGTGAAGAACTTTTCTTGTGAGAGAAACAGCTGCAGATGCCAAGGTCAGTGAAGAAGGAGGGGGAGGAGTAATGCGGCTCCTGGCCAAGATTCCCCTGCAGCCTGTGGTGATGACCATGGTGGAGCAGGTTGTCCCCCTGCAGCCCATGGAGGTCCATGGAGGAGCAGAGATCCACCTGGAGCCCATGAAGGATCCCACACCGGGGGAGGTGGATGCCTGAAGAAGGCTGTGGCCCGTGGAGGGCCTGCTGGGGCAGCTGTTCTGGAGGAACTGCACCCCGTGGAAGAGATGACCCACACCGGAGCAGTTTCACGAAGGACTGTGGTGTATGGGTGGGACCCCACACTGGAGCAGGGGAGGGATGTGAGGAGTTCTTCCCCTGACTATGAAGCAATGGTGTAAAACAACGTGTGATGAACTGACCACAACCCCCATTCCCTCTTCCCCCCTGTGCCCCTTGGGGGGAAAGGTAGTAGAGATAATGTTAAGCTCGGGAAGAGGGAGGGGTGGGGAGAAGTTATCTTGTTCTCTGTCTCATTATCCTGCTAGTTTTAGAAATAAATGAATAGTTTTCCCCAAGTCAAGTCTGTTTTGCCCAAAACTGTAACTTTAAGGATTTTCTCCCTGTCCTTATCTCAAACCTCAAGCCATTTTTCTTATATTATCTCTTCCTATTTTCTCAGAGGGTGCAGGGAGTGAGAGAGAGACTGTGTAGTCTGGTCCCGGTCCCGGCTGAACTACGACAATGGTGCTCAGTTAGATGCATCTGCTGGGATACATGACTGTGTATCGTCTAACTGAACAATTTGGGGATGTGTGATTAAGTTGTGCTAACTGTTTGCTGATGCAGTCAGTCTTCCAAATGAAGAAGATATCATCAATATACGTAGATAGTATCAATATACGTAGATAGTATCAATATATAATCTTTAAAAAGCTAGCTGGAAGAAATCAGAATCTACTGCTTAACAAGCCAGTCAGGCTTTAAATTATGCAGGAGTCTATAGCAAATGAAGTCAGTTTGGTTTAATAGATATATATCTATATTAGGGCAGGATGACAAACCAAGGTACACAGGGGCTTAAGCATGTAAGCAAGAAGAAGCCCTTATCCATATGTGTGGCTTGCTAGAGTACCATGGGCAGTTCGAGCCTGCTGATTCACTCATTCACTCCAAAGACATTTAAGAAGAGGGCATATAGCCCAAGATAATATGTTTGCTAGCTGCAGACAAGTGGTTTGGAAATGTACATTGCAGAGAGAGAGGGTTAACCATCTGGCCAGCACAGTACCACTGCCGTTGGAAGAAAGCTCCTGCACAAAAACGGGGCCATGGCACTAAGAACTAAAGTCAGGTGAAACGTGGCAGGTACTGACAGTGCTCCTCTCCATTTTTTTCCTGAGATTGGACATAAGGCACATGTCAGCAGTGAGAAATGACAAGGCAGTCCTCATGGGAGAGCTCTCTTCAAAGCACTTTGCAAGTGTTAATCTGTTAAGATGCATTACAGAGAACAGCAGTATTCCCCAAAGAGTAATAATGCATCTGCTTGAACAAAGTCCTTATTGCACATCATTGTACAACTGAAATAAGAGTACTGTTCTTGACCTGTTCTTATCTTCCTGTGAATCTTCATGAAATACATGGCTGTGATCCTGAGCTGGATGGTAAGCTACACGAGCCTAGGAGTCTTGTGTCCCTGGCTGTGTGTATTCAGGGAACAATGTTTGTTTTGCCGTATCTAGGTTCTTCATGTGCTGAAAGAGTGTATATGAAAGGAAGACTTAGCATATGCTCAATAAATAGCTTCCAAAATGGAGAGTAACTGGCTGTTTGGCATTGCCTTCTCCTGGGAGAATATGTTTGTTAGAGAGCTTGATTTTTATTAGTTTTCATCTGAACTAAGTATTTCCTAGATAGTTTATCTGTTCTGTAACTTACAGATCTAAAGGCTACTCTCATAAACTACTTCAGGGCAAAAATAAAGCTTCTTTTACTCCCCTAAAAGACTTCTCGTGCTTAAGATTGTATATGTTTTTTTATCCTACTTGTATTCAGATGTCTTACTTTCGTTGCATCTGATCATCACTTGGCCATGTGGTGGCAAAACTTTGTTGACTTCTGCTTAGTTCTCTCAGAATTTCTCTCAGGGACCAGCATAGGTGCAAGAACAAGCTGAAGAGGGTTTTTATGGAGTATGCAGCTGCTCAGTGGCACCTGTGTACTAGCAAGACTGGCAGCATCTCTGTTAGATTTATCTCTGTAAGGCAATCTTTTCTCAATTTTGGGCAAAATCTAGAGTGTGTCCTTCCTAAATTTTCGAATAACAGCTTAAGTAACCTCATACCAATTACCTGGCCTTTCATGAGTAAGCACTGGCTCATTTGCTGCCAGCAAAGTGTTAATTCTGCTCGGTTTTGGTGGATTGTTGTGTTTAAGTAACCTTACTCATAGGAAGGAAGGTTGTGCTCCTAATAGACAGAGCTCATTCTATGAAACTGTGAAGTTTAATTACTGGGCTATAAGTCCTGTATATTAAAACAGTCAGTTTCACCACTATTGATTTTCATTTCTGCAGGCCAAGCATTTTTTTCTTCCTCCCTCAAACTCCTCATCTTTTGCATAATATATACATTGGCTCGTGCCAATGACCGAATCAGTGACAGGACTGTGGAGATCCTATTCATCAACTTCACGGGAACTAGTTCAGTCTGGGCATCAATCTTCACACTTTCTGACTGGAGAAGGATGCTGCCTGCTCTGAGAAATGACTCCAAGAAGAATCTTTAATGTTTGGTTCCCTTTCCTCAAGAACAAGCGCTGCCTTGGAAGAGAGAACAGGACCTGTGGGGGAATTCATAGGAAATAAATGTTACTGACAACACCTGGCTGAACTAAGTGGAGTTTTAAAGTGGGTGTGCTTTCTGACTGCACATAACCTTTTTTGCTTTCTGAATTTCCACACTGTATTGTGCTGATATTTATTTAGATAGTGCTGTGGTTCCCATAGGGGAGTCCTAAGGTGACAAAGGAAGGTGAGAGGGATTCTAGGTACTCCAATTTAGAGGTGAAATACAAAGCAAAAAAAAAGTCTTTTTTGTGTGTGTTTGTAACTCCTATCTGATAAACAAAGATGACCTGCTAGCCAGAATTACAAATCAGCAGGGCTAGGGCTTGTTTATACTTTGAAAAGGAGGGAGAGAAGCTCCCTGCTCAAGGTGATGCTAGAGGAACCAACAGGTTCTGGAAGGATGTGACCAAGGCTGCTATTTGGGAGTTTCTTGCTCCTTCTGCTGGAAGAGGGCAGAGAGGCTGATCCACCACCTCTCTTTGCACACAGAGCTATCCCGTTCCACATTTCCTTTCCATTCAGGAAGGTCATTGCCATGCAGTTCTTCCCAATTTTTCACCACGTTCTCAAGTAAAGTGAACAACATTAGAACATATTGTCAGAGGAAAAAAAAAAAAAATTTCAATTTAAAAAAATGGTTTTTAAATCTTCAGCTTACCTTTAAATAAGCTAAATAGCAACAGAGAGC
Organism: Tetrax tetrax; assembly: GCA_009806455.1. Classification (NCBI taxonomy): domain Eukaryota; kingdom Metazoa; phylum Chordata; class Aves; order Otidiformes; family Otididae; genus Tetrax; species Tetrax tetrax. The sequence continues at coordinate 240,657 of WHYT01014000.1, forward strand.
AAAAATCAGCTTCATACTTGGAGGTCCTCTCCCCTGCTTCACTAGGGTGACTAGTTTTTATCTTTGTTGTCTGAATCAGAGTCAATGCAGTAGCTATTACAGTTTGTTAATGACAGTTTTTGGCATATATCTACCTTTTTAAAAGCATGACTAGTATTCTGGTTCCTGCAGCCCTGTAGGTGAGCATGGCCCTTTGTAGGCAAATAAAAAGACCCTCTCCTTCTCTGCAGAGCTTAACATTTAAGTTTAAAGCTCTAATTCTGTATTTTCAGACTGGTATTATAAAATGCAGAGCAAAGAGGCAACCATGGACTCTCTTTCCTGCAAAGATATATTCTATGTTTCAGTAATGTCCCTGTATTTGCCTGAACAGCTTGAGAGAAAAGTGACTTGTTCAAACTGTACTTGCAAATATCTCACAATTTAAAGAAAATCCGAGGTATTCAAGAGGAATAGTGGTTACTTCATTCATCTGGCCTACAGGATTAGTTATGTCTTAATGAGAGGCTATTTTTAAGGGGCATCATGGCCACAGAGGAAGGTTTGAGAGATGCAACAGAATGAATGGAAGGAGAATAATGGAACAATGAAAACTGAAACATACATCCATAATTAGGAGGATTACACTTAGGATGAATATTGCTTTATTTTTCTACACTCATGGAAATTCATTATGTGCTGTATGCATATAAAGCTAGCAATTAATTGGATACTCTATCATCAAGTATCATTTGTAATACAAAGGTTGTATTCCAAAGAAAATAAATCTAAACTTGTTATTAGATGCTACAAAAAAAGCCCCAACACCTCTCGTGTAATGCATTCTCATTTTAAAAACAAAAGGAAGAAAGTGCACCACTGGAATTCTCAGGCAGATGTTAATGTCGGCAGCCTGCATGTATTTTTCAAGGGCCCCCAAAGCATCCTGAGCACAAACTGTACCTCTGCCATTCCCTTTCCATCAGGGACTGTGATTTGGATTGCTTGTTCCCGATGCCTTAACACTACTCTTTGCTAACTAATATCATTAACTGTGAATCTCAGACTTTTTAATGGGCTTTAATCATCCTTATGGGAAAATTCCAGTTTTGATCTCTTTAGCAACTACAAATGCAAATATAAAGTCCCTCTCAGTTAACAGCTTGTTATAACAGCTTAAGAAGTAAAGGGCACCGGAAATTATTATGGCCCATATGTTACTAAAAGGGTTTTCACATGGATTAGTGGCTTATGTAACGGGTGGACCTAACCCACATTGGGCTTAATTTAGGGGTTTTCTTTTTTTTTTTTTAAAAAAAAAAAGTCTTGTTTACTAATGATAAGCTTGAGTACTAATTTAATTTACAATTCGCTGCACTTAGGCACAATCAGCATATGTTGGAATAAACATTTAAAGCCCCTTACGAAACAATTTGCTACTTTTGCCATTATGTGTTTTACTTTTGAGTAATGTTCTTGTTTTCCTTTGGTTATATAGTCTACTTAAGTTTGATTTGGAATTACAGAAACTGCAAATTAAAACAATGAGTAATGGTCTGTAGTCTTCTTGAGGAAATGAAAAAATCTTCGGGAAAGTTCAGCAATTATAGGAATTTTTTGAAGTCCTGGTCTAAACAAAGGTCTGAAGACAGTTTCAGGCATACATAGAAAAGAAAAACAAAGTCTATAGTACAAAATAATGAAAGTGAACAATTCTACACTAGTTGGCAAAAAAAAAAGAGAGGTTGAAATTGGTGATGAGTTCTGAGTTTATCACTGAAAAATTTTCAAAACCTGAAATTACTGAAAGTGCATTTTTCATTCTTTATGTTTCCAGTAGACATTAACATCCCTTCAGTGCTGCATTTCAGAAAATGTAGGCTGTATACAGACACTCAAATGCAGTTTTTCAGAGAAGACATATGTTCGCTTGTGATGTGTCAGGTTTTTGTTGCCAACTTGATGTACTCTGGGGCAGTTCTAAAATGCTGAGTTGTTTCAGAAACAGTTCCAAATTAAATCAGAGATATACATATATTCAGCTTCTCTGAACGCCAATTAAAAAAAAAAAAAGACAAAAAGTCATCTGTCTTTTATTATTCGGTATTAATCTCATTGCTAATTTGAAAATAATCTGCCAGTTTCCCAAGGCATTTCTTAGAAATCATGTGGACACATGCCCATTATCTATTTATACATGTATTAACTTGGGTTCTACTGTTGTTCTGACTAATTTACCAACGCAGAAACCAAAGGTATTTTTTTTTTATTTCCTGAATTTCTCCTGTCCAGGATTTTTTTTTTTTTAATTGCCTTTACATGTATCACTGTCTCTTCCACTGGTCTCGGGGCTACTTTAGGGAACAGGTTACCAGCCACAGCTAGCAGGTTAGCAGCTGCATATCCGAATCCCTTTAGCATCTTTTTCTCATAGCTGAGGCCTTTTAGTGCCTCAGACTGCTCACGTGGTGGCCCTCATGGAAAAACTGCAAAACTCTGAAAGCTTCTCTAGAATGTGTAATTTCAGATGCCAAGAATTAATTGGTCTGCTTCCCAAATACATCTCCCACCTCTGAAAACATTTTTTTTACTCTTTCACTGAACTGTTACTCATTCTCACTTGGAATGTTTGGGAGGAGTGAGGGGGATGGTTTGCCCTCTTGAAAACCGTTTTAAAGGTTTATTCTCAGCCTGGACTGTGGTGATGTCCTGAAGTGGTCTTTAGGTTACCTGCAAACATTTAACCTTTCTAGTAGTTCCTTTTAATGTCGTCTCAATAAAATTCTTTACTTAATTATAGTTTCACTTCTTAAGTTTAATATTATTGTGGATTTGTGTTCTGACTTTTCAACCTACAAGAAGGTCAAATTTTAGCATTTTATGGCCACTTTTATAAAGAAGAACTTCAGTGGCTGCATCTTGAAAGGAGTTACATCCTCTGCTTGAAAGTAAATCACGAATGACTTTTCCTTTGTGTGTTTTCTGACCAATTAATTGAAAAAGCAATCCTTTACAGTGTTTAAAATAATATTGTCTGCAACATGCCTCTGTCATGACAGGGATCAAGTCTAACTGGAAGAGATGAAGCCTTCTATTACTATTGTGATTACTTGCGTTACATGTGGCAGGCAGGTGTTCAGCCATCTCCAGGAAAGCAGGGCTCCATCACGAGTAACGGTGACTTGCAAAGACAAAACACCATCACTCCAAACATCCCCCCATTCCTCCCTCTTCCCTCAGGTTTTATTGTTGGGCATGACGCCATACGGTGTGGAATATCGCTTTGGTCAGTTGGGGCCGGCTGTCCCAGCCGTGTCCCCTCATATTTTTTGTGCACCTCCAGCTCACTTGCTGGTGGGGCGGTGTGAGAAGCAGAAAAGGCCTTGCCTCTGTGTAAGCCCTGCTCAGCAATAACAAAAACATCCCTCTGTTATCAACACTGTTTCTAGCACAGATCCAAAACATAGCACCATACTAGCTACTATGAAGAAAATTAACTTCATCCCAGTCGAGACCAGTACATACAGTTAGAATATTTACCTTACTTGATTCCAGGCACCATGTTTTGATTATGTTCCTTCTACCAAGTTTCTGAGATATTAATTTATTCTTTATGTCAATTTTAAGCCAGATGTTCCAGTTTCTCTGTCCTTAGTGTGGTTCAGAGATCTAGCAGTAGTACAAACAGACACATATATTTGTTCTTAATCTGCTTGCCAGTTTTTATGTACATTCTGAAATGGGGATTTACTTGTTAAGCTGCGCTTTGCTGACGCTTTGCTGCATTTCATATTTCCACTCTACCCTTTATTTGAGGATATAGTGTTTTCAGACTTTCTCCCTGTGAAATGCACCATCCTGAAATATGTGCTCTTTTGTGCATCTTGACTTTCTCCCAGTCTTAGCTTAAAAATTCAACCTTAACTTATTAATTTTAATTCTCAATTACCAGGTTCAGTTTTGGATTATACAGATCCTATCCTCCCCAGATAGTAATAAATCTCAACTGTCCTTCCCTGCACTGCATTTTCAGTGAAGCCCTGAGTCTCTGCCTCTCCATCTGCTGCCTTGTGTAGGTCTGGTAAGTTTGAGCTTCTTTCCCTGCCTGCACTTAAATCTTATCTCCACAACATACATCACAACACTGTTGACATTTAACCCTATTGTTTTTGAGAAGATCATAGAATCAGACAATCATAGAATGGTTAGGGTTGGGAGGGACCTCATCTAGTCCAATCCCCCTGCAAGAAGTAGGGACATCTTCAACTGGATCAGGTTGCTCAGAGCCCCATCCAACCTGGCCTTGAATATTGGAGAGGGATGGGGCATCTACCACCTCTCTGGGCAACCTGCTCCAGTGTTCCACAACCCTCAGTGTAAAAAATTTTTTCCTTACGTCTAATCTGATTCTGCTTCCTTCTACTCTAAAACCATTACCCCTCGTCCTATCACAACAGACCCTGCTAAAGGGTTTCTCCCTGTCTTTGTTATAAGCCCTCTTTAGGCACTGGAAGGCCGCTATAAGGTGTCCCCGGAGCCTTCTCTTCTCCAGGCTGAACAGCCCCAACGCTCTCAGCCTGTCCTCATAGGAGAGGTGTTCCAGCCCTCTGATCATCTTTGTGGCCCTCCTCTGGACCCTCTCCAACTGGTCCATGTTCTTCTTATGTTGGGGACTCCAGAGCTGGATGCAGTACTCCAGGTGGGGTCTCACCAGAGCAGTATGACCTGCTGGCCACACTTCTTTTGATGCAGCCCAAGATCATTTACATGCTTCATGAGGTCTGCCACTTTTCCACTTGACAGGTTAGGGCAGGTCTTCTTTTCTTCTAAGTGCCATTATGGCAGTCACAAGACTAGATATTTGTATGTGAGATAATTGCAATCCTTCATGTTATTGACCAAATGCTGAAAAGATATATGACAGTAATAACAAGGAAAACGCAAAATAAAAGCAACTTTAACCGACATTCTCTCTCTTTCCATGTGTTTTCCTGTGGCTATATGGCTCCACACACAAGTACACAAAGTTGTCAGTTCTGAATGTACCTGGAAATCATCTTGGAATCACCACATGAAATGTACTGAAAAAAGTCAATTTACTGCTCAGCTGTGGTCTTTAGGAACTATTTAAAAGGGCAGAGAGAAGAAAATAGATTACATCATTGTGTCACTGCGAAAATAAGCAGCTCATCCATCTTGAATACTGTGTGCCAATCTTGTCAACCCTGTCACCTCAGGAGTATGTAACAGAACTAGACAAGTTCAGACGACGGGAAATGAGGTGAAGCCACGAAGGACTTCTGAAGAAGGAGACGCTGAATAGAGCTGGACATTTTAGTTCAGGAAACAGGCAAAAGCAAAGGAATTGGAAATAATGAACAGCAGGGAGAAGGTAAACAAGGGATAATTATTCTCTACTTCTGTAAACACGAAAACTAGCACTTGGTAAAGGAAATTGTCAGGTGGCATGTTAAGACAAGCAAAAAGAAGCATTTTTTCACAAAATGCACAAACCGTGGACTCATTCACAGATTGTGACTAGGCAAATTCAGAGAGAAAGCAGCAGCAATGTTAAACATGAGACTCCGGTTACAACATCTGGCTAAAGAAAGCCCTAAAATGCAGATTACTGAAAATGGGGAGAGCAAACTGCAGGATATATTACTCTACACTTGCTATAATATTCTTTCCTTGAGCATGAACTTCTGGTCACATCAGAAATAGAAGAAGGAAGAGTTTGGGTTTGATGCAATACAGTTAGCCTTATAAAGTCCTTTAAAACTATAGCTATTGAGAATAATGAACATTGAAAATGAGAATTCAGCTCTTGGCATCTCTCTATTACACTGCTGGCCAAATGCACTTACTAGGGTTTTATTATTTCCCTTTTACTGCTTTCTGTACACTACAGTATTATTCTATGAAAACACAAGTAGTAAACAAGCTTCTAAGTGTTTGTATGGATTATAGCCTTCATGACAAAAATATTTCCCATCTGGAAATGAGTTTTAATATTCTAGGTAGAAGAAATATTCTGTGTGTAAATTTTTCCCTTGTAGATACCACTACTATAGAAATAATTTTACATGATTGAACCAAGTGATTTAAGATTATGCTATACTTGCAATCAACTACCAAATGTATTTGTCAGACATGCAGTTGAGACAAAGAGGAATATGATGTGTTCTACCCACTACTATCTATAAATTACAAAAAAAAAAAAAAGGAATAATATGAGACATAAAAGACTGTACAGTATTTTGTGGACTTGTTTGCAATAGCTAAAGCAAAAGTGTGTTCCTGGAATGGTTCAGCTTTGACCTGAAACTGAGTTTTATACGCTCGTGATTAATTTCTTGTTGCAGTCACGCAAACAATAGCTATATACACACAAATGTGGAGGGAATTCTGAGAATCTGCATGCTAACAATCCATTATCCTGCACATTGGAAATATATTACAGAATACTATGTATTTCAAGAGAGGGGCAAGAAGGGATTCTTAGATTTAACAGGGAGGAATTACAATGCATTGTAGTTTGACAATAACAGGAAGGGGATACTGGAGTATCCCCAACAGTTCAGGAGCATTTCAGCTTTGTAGAAAAGGACCTGGGAGTCCTGGTGGACACAAGGTTGAACACGATGTTCAGCAATGTGCCCTTGCAGCAAAGAAGGTGAATGGTGCGATAGGCTGCTTTAGGAGGAGTTTTGCCAGCAGGTGGAGGGGATTGATCCCTCCCCTCTACTGAGAATGGGTGAGGTCACGCCCGGAGTGCTGTGTCCAGTTCTGGGCTACTCAGTGCAAGAGCAACACGGATATAGTGGAGAGAGTCCAACAAAGGGCCACTAAGATGATGAAGGGACTGCAGAACATCAAATACGAGGAAAGTCTGAGAGAGTTGAGACTGTTCATCCTGGAGAAGAGAAGGCTCAAGAGCGATCTTACAACGTATATAAATACCTGAAGAGAGGTATTTATACACGTATCCAGACACAGTTGTGGGCAATCGGCTTCAAGTGGCTATGCCATCACAAGATGACCTCCAGAGGCCCCTTCCAACCTCAAGCACTTTGTGATTCTCTGATTCAGGGCATCCTCAAGGCTGAAGTAGAGTAAAGTTGAAGGGGACTAGAATGACTTGTGTTCCCAGATGAAAGGGGCAGCACGGAACATCATGTGGCTTCATTAAGTTTGGGATTAAAAACAAAACTATGGACTGTGAACAGAAAAGCAGAGACATAAGGAGACCCCTAGAGGCTTTCAGAGCAAAAGGCTACACAATGAATTTGCTATAGCTAAGAAACAAAAGCAAAAATTTAATGCAAATGGTAGAAATACAGTGGGGAATAGTCATAAATCAAGAACTACTGGACTTTTGAAAGACCCTTTAGAAGGTGTCACTACATCTACTTTTAGTGATGTTGGCATGATTTCACTTTCCATTCCCCTTTCTGCTCTGCTTAGGGAGTCCACAATCACAATGGCAGCAACTCTTCTTATTATTTTGGAAGTTTTGACCATGGGTCAAACCTATGGCTGCTATGTTTGCACGTAATGTGATTATACGTGATGGCAAAGCCTTTGGACACTGATTGAAGGAATGAATGCTCCTATCAGAAAAATGTCTACACTTTACTGATAAATTAGCACAACTCCTTCAGCCTCGAAGAAATACACCAGTTTTCCTCAGCTTCAGGTCTCCCACTGCCTATCCTTGAGCACAATGTGAGACTGATGACTTCCAGTCATTACCAGTTTGAAAGAGCTATTTGGAGCTGGAGCAGGCTACCAGGTCTCCCTTGCAAAGCAAATGCCAATACCAGATGCTACATACCTCTCTGTAGGAGCAGAACACCTTTGTACCTGATGCGCATGCCTCAGAGCCCTCTAGTTCTGTCATTCATGAGCATTCAGAAAACACACACACCTGAATATTTCAGGGATGAAGAGCTATCCTGCCACCGATTCAAAACATATTTTTCTGTCTATCTCCAACTAGTTAAAAATATACTTTTTAAAAGTTAGTGAAATAGAACAAACTTAATACATCCAAAATAAATACTTTATTAAAAAAAAACCAAAGTAGTTCTAAAAAGAAGACAAGCTTTACAGTCATCTTTGAAGAAATGTGAGATTAAGAGATGTGATCATAATGCTCTTGAAAAGGGGAAAATTAATATTAAAGATTTCTCTATTTTGCTCTTTTCTGAATCAAATTATTTGACAAGTCACAGCCACACTCAAGCTATAAGAACACACTGAGCAGTACCTTCCTCAGATAGGAGTCAATATTCCCTTTGGATTCCATACAACTGGGACATTAGCCGTGCTTCTGACATTAATTTTCTACGGATACTGAAACCTGCCTCACTACCCCACTTAGGTGAGTTTATCCAGCCACTTGCCTGTTGCAAGACACTCAGGTGCTAAACAAGGTTGTAGTCTCCTTAGTTTTTCTAGTAAATCTAGTTACTAAAACATTTTTAGCCACCTGTGAGCTGAGAAGGGCTTGCAAGTTGTTTAGCTTCACAGCGACAGTAAGCTTGCTGGCACTAATGCTACTCTTCTAGCTGTCATTAATCTCTCCTGTTACATCTTTTATAATCTATAAAATATTCCATCTAAACATTTTGTACATGGAAAAGGACAAGAAAAAGAGCTTTAATCCTACATTGTGTTTAAAAAACATACACAGTTTGGGGGTTTTTTTTCAGCTGTTACCCGTATCACAGTATGGAAATGAGAAAATGTGGCTGTAAAAGATTCATTGAGCTGCTTTTCCACTATAATGGGTCCCAACTGGAAGCTGTTAATGGTGCCTGGAAAGGCACTACTGAAGTCAAACTGGCAAATGAAATGAGCAACAGTTGAAAATGAAGGAGCAACACAAGTAAAGAAGACAATGCCTCTGCACAGCTGGAGAGGCAGAAACTTCACTTGGGATATTGGGAACCAGCAGGACAAGGCTAGGACAACCTGTTAAAATAGTAATAAAAGGCTAGAGCAATGATGCTCTTTGGGATCTACCTACAGTTAAACAGGTCTGGTCACAAACATACTTTGGAGAAACCTCAAAAGTACTCTACTGCTACACCTGGGCTCTTCACACCATATCTGCTGTGTGCAGTTGCATCTTCAAGCACACCCTTAGGACTCGCTTTGCCTAAAGGGAAGCCATTGACCCCAATCAACTGCCACTGGAAAGCACATTAATTAATAAATCCAGCAGAGTTCAAGCAGTGAGGGACTGCAAACGTGACAGTGCCTTGTGTTTGGAAGGCAGTGTGGAAGGGCTGTGTGTGCTAGCTACCTCCCCTCCTGCCCAGACGGTGGTCTCTGGTGGGAAGGGTGTCCATTTGCAAATCAAAGTCTGCACTGCAGCTGCCAGCACAATTTTTTTTCTTGTCAATAGGCAGCAGAGCCTCTGGGGCTCTGCATCACTCACTAGCAATGAAGCTCAAATTAATTCCAATATTAGTTCCTAGTTCAACAAAGAAAAAAAGATGACCCAAAAACAATAACCCCAGGAAAAAAAAAAAAGCAAACCACATGCGAGATCCCACATGGCAATAGGCAGAACTTTGTTCCTGATGACTTTTTTTCTGAACTAAATTACCTTTTGGGGTTTCATTAAATATGAGCCCCTAAAGTTTGTTTCTTATAGTCTGGAGTTTTAAATCAAGATTTTAAATTTTCAGTTGATGAAGCCGCAAACAAATTTCTTGGTAACCTTGTGTGAGTACACATTTTGTGCTTTTTCCATTCAGATGGCATTTGGTACCTTCCTTGACTTGGTTGAATGCCTCATGACAAATGTAATTCTTCCTTTCACATGTGTGCAGCTAGGTCTGAGTCTCATGTCTATATAGTTTAAAGATACATGTATTAGCATGAAAATCTCACTACCATGAGTCTTGACTCCAGCAAAACTATTTATTGTTTCGAGTAGGAGGTCTCCTCAAGCTTAAAAGGCACTTTCAGAAGGACTCCTCAGACAAAACTCTTGCCCTATTGAAGTCAGTGAGAATCGTATTGTTAAATGTCTACGGACAGAATTTTACTGGAGGAGTTTTGCGCTGTGAGCTGCCTTGTGGTGGGCTCTCAGCTTGGCTGCGTTCAGTGGCGATGTGCTGATTTACACCAGCTGAGAGCCCAGCTGCTCCATTTCACACTCGAAAAGCAATCTGTGCCTGCTCAGTAATGCATGCAAGCATGTACTTAAAGCTGAGCATGTGGTTAAATGTTTGCTGAAGTGGGCCTCAAAACACAAAAGATGGGTGTAGTTTCCTCCTCTAACTACCCTTTTAAAAATAATTTCATCCACTATTTTCCATGCTTTTAGGGAAATGATGCTGTGAAGAGCTCTGATTACCTGCTGTCAGTGAGCTGCATGACATTTTCTAGCACAAAAATAAAAGTGAAAAGTATCTTAAATGCTGCTTCACTGAAAGTTATTATTTTAACTCATTGTCTAAGTGCTCATACAAAAGCTGCAATTAATGAAAATGCATTGACTCAGGTATTCTTGTGCACAATGTTTAAATTCTTTACAGCTAGCAGGCAGCAAAGCCTGTACTTTGAAACAGATTTTTACTTTCGTATTAACAACCTGATTATTCTACCAGGTACAACCCTTTGTTTGCAATTAGTGCTACAAATGATACTAATGCTTTTGTCGCAGAGTGCTGAATGACTTGTTTTCCCCAGAGTGCCATCCTGTAACTTACTGTGTGCTTTTTCATTCTCAACATAAACAAGCTAATGATGGGGTTTAGTCGTTTTTATAGCAGAAATTGTGGGAAAATATGAAAATAGTGCATTCAACACTTTGAGTTCACTTTGATCATTGTTGAAAGACTGCTAGTTGCTTTTTACTAACATGCCTGAAAGAAGTCTTCTGCTTCTGCTGGGCCTTGTGTTACTCGTAGCTATTTCCAAAGTGATTGGCTGATTTTTTTTTTTCTTTCAGCCTCCTGAAAACCACAGCCTAACCCTTCCAATATGCTTTTGCAGAGATTCTGGTTTTGGATGTCTGGAGATTTGAATTTGAGTTTATGGAGGGTCATGTGTTTGTTTGTTTGTTTCAGGAAGAGAAATTCAGACATATTAGATGCTGAAAATAGCCCAGAAGAGTTACAACCAAGATCTCAGGTGCTGCTGGTTACTTTATAAGCCCCTCGAATCTCTAGTTCACAGTCCACCCACAGTGTCCACAATCTCCACTTTCCTAAGGTAGTATTCCCACTATCATCTTTCTTCTATTGCTTCAAATGTTGTAGCACATAATGTCAAAATTAAAATGCCTCCACCCCTCCCCAACGCTCCTGCATTAAATAGGAATTTAAATATGGAACTTTTTAGCCTGACAGAATTAGCCAAAGTAATGAACTTCAAACTCAGTGTTTTCTCATTCTATCTCCCATTATTCAGAAAATACACTGATACACAGTACTATTTATTTAAAAAGAGCTGCTCTGTGCTAGTTGCCAAACATCCATGGGCAGGCAAAGACAGGCCTTGTGCCAAAGAATATATCATTGTAATCACTCCCAGGTCTGTATTTTCACCGCTGACCTGTGGCTAGCAATATCTGCACTTACTCCACATCACAATGCCATCACCAGCTGTGCAAAAAATCTTCCAATACTTTTAAAAGCAAGAAATAGGCACCTGTCCTTTCTCTCTTTTCTTTCTAAGTCTATTTTGACTACTAAGACTACAATGGAACAAATCACCGATGCTGATTAGAGAAATCAGCATTGATGATGATTGCTGATTAGAGAAATCCTTCAAGGAAGGAAAATGCCTCCATAGGCAAAGCAGTAAGGAGAAAATGTGCTTTGGCAACTGAAGGAATAGACTGGCTTTGCAACCATTCAACTTCTCAGCAAGCACATTAGGCAATTTAAAGTTACTCTTCCATCGATGCTCACTTTTGAATCCACTATGCCTCCGTAGCAAACAGAAGAAGAAGAAAAAAAAAAAAAAAAAAAACCAAACCAGTCATCAGAGACCAGGGCTGTGTAAGAAGAAAGGAATATTGCAACCTGAAATAGATGTCTGGATCACACTTTTACTTTGTATTTAAAGGATATTTCCCTGTGTAGTACACTACAAGAAAAGCTGTATTAAATGGCTTTGTGTTTCCTTAGAGGACTGTACTGTTATTTTAGGGCTGTGATGGATAAAACTATGAAAGACGCAGTCTATACCTGTGAGCATGCTAATTTGTACATGCAGACAGCATTATTTTGGACTGCATACTCAAACTTTAAGGAATAGCCTCAGGCCCTGCCTTAGGAAATCCTCTGTAGTAGCTTTGATATGATAAATGCAGTCATACATGCACTGCGATAGAAAAATAAAAAGAGGGAAAAAAAGCCCTAATGTTCAAGAGGATGGAATTTTTTAAAATGAGACATCTGCCCAAATTCCTTTGTGGCAGGAGTTGTACTGCTGAAGAGATTATGCAGTGCAAAACAAGGTTGACCCTCCACTCATGCATGAGCAATTTGCCAAACCTCTCATGCTCCTGAGGGAGAGTATGCTTATGGTTCCTGGGGAATGCCACCTCCTGAGCCACGTAGGTCTGTTATGAAGATCCATCAAAAAGGAAAAGTGTCTTCCTTCAACAGAAGTTCCCAAAGCAGACTGATGGTGACAATATCTTTGACTGCAGCATAAGCACAGTCTCTTCTGAACAGATATTTGCTTATGTCAGGTCTGAGGATCCTTAACAGCAGTTGTCTGAAATGTATTTGCCTTTAGCTGTTGTACCTTGAATTTATGACTGTATAAGGAATTTGCAGGACTTGCTACCACAATAAGCACAAAAAGTGTCAAAATAATGTATTTAATTTGTAAAAGTTTAAAATGAAAAAAAATTGAATTACAGGCCAAGGGTGTTTTAGCCCCTTTCCAATATTTTTGCACATAAACATAAAGTTCAACAAATGGAGCTTGCTTTTCCATGGAGACTACAACAGCTCTTGATTTAGTAAACCACAAAATTCAATATTTTTAAGCAAACGATTTCCTAATTCATTGTAGCATTTTAATGACTCAGTGTTTACTTTGATTTAAAGTTGTTTTTTTAAATGATCTCAATTCCTTTTTATTTATGTAGAATAGATAATCCTTTCTGGCATGAAGCATGTGTGCTAAACAGATCTTAAAAGATCATAGGACCCGAAAAAGAAAAAAAAAAAGGCACTCTAGAAGATTCATTTCACCTGTCTTGTACCCAGTAATAAGCTTCAAGGGCCTCATGCAAGCTATCAACCCATCAAGGGCAAGAGCAGCCTGATCCTGAAAGATCCCAAGCACTCTCAGAAGGGAGCCGTTGCTATTTCACTTGTTCATGCCCCAGGAGATGTCTGGTAGACACAGGAGACGAAAAGCCAAGGGCTGAGCTCTAGAAATAGGTGTTAGACAACTTCAGCTCAGTAATTTGGATACTATTGCCTGTACAGGAGCACGTCCCATGGGAAGAGCTTGCTGCAGGAGGCAACCTTGCTCCTGACCACTCCAAGGCGAAACCGCAAAGGAATCAATTTACTTGTTCAAAGCCGTTAACACAATCGATTCCCTTTTGGCAGCCTTGAATATCGTTTAGGCAGCTCAGATTTCTTGTTCAAGTATTGCTTCCCCTGAGCATAGCCAAACTCCTCTAGGTTTTTCCAATATTTTTTCTTAGGTAAAGCGGAAAAATATCTGCCCTCTGGTTTTTATGGTTGATTTTAAAGCCTTTCCTTATTTCACATGTTATCACAGAAAATTGCAGAGTTCTGGGGCTCTGTTTCAGATTATGTATGTTTTATATTCCCCTGATCTTTAAAAGTCCCTTCCAACCCAAACTATTCTATGATTCTATTATCCTTCCTGCCATATCAGTGTTATAGAATAGACATTATTAAGTACATAAAAACAAATGGAAATTCACGAAGGAGGAGAGAAGTGGGCACCCGTATCTTGCTGACTCTCGGCAACTATAAGTTTCTGAAGAAAAAAAGTCTTCCATTAATCCACAAAAGAAATCTAATATGGAAGGCACTGTAAGCAAAACTCTGTTGCCTATTAGGACAAATATCATCAAACATGGCCTTTAAACAGGGTACCTCAGTTTTGTATTTCCAATCTCTTGACAGTAGGTGACTTTTGGAGATTAAAAAATCCACAGAATTAACTGGAGCTTTTGGAGCTTTATGCCCTGGAATATCTGGCTTTTCATATCTGAAAAGATAAGGAAAACAGGGAAATGTGAAATGTCTGTGTTTGTCCCACTAGGTGTAATATCTCCTTACTAAGATTGCCAGTGATGGGATCAGCTGTACTTTTTGCTTTCAAGATATGATGTTTAAGTAAAGTAATCTCCATTACAGTGAAAAGGGCTACTTGCTCAGTCATAATCATATGACTTCTTTTCTAAAATAACATATAAGCACTGATTTGTCAGACATTAGATTAGTAACTGCATCTCACTTTTAAACAGAAAATGCCAGCTATGGTCTGACTTGGATAAGAAAATTACCAGAGTGCAATTCTTAACGAGATCTAAGTCCACTGTTGTTATTCCATTAGTGGGTATCAAGTAATATCATACATCACATCTCAGCAGAGTCTCCAAAATGTTTGCACTGCCTTGTTGCTTGAAACTCCACAGTTGCTTTAGCATGTTATCAATATGCATAAAAATTGAAGACCCAGGTGCTTCTGTGCCCAGCAGCCCTCAATACTTCTTGTACAACTCTATTTAAAATATGACCTTAGTAAATTAGGTTAAATGCTGTAAAACTGATTTCTAAAATCAGCCCAAGATGCCACTTGTAAATGTCTCCTAACTTCTTTATGATGTGAATGAATTCTTTTCAGACTTGTATCTCCGTTTTTTTGAGTCTGCTTTAGACTGCATCCATATTTCTTCGGTCAGAGTTTTGTTCTACCACATGAAATTTAATTAACAACTGGAAAAACTGAGTGAATCTGGCTTAGTAGCTGATAAGGATCTCCAGTCTATTGTCAGATCCTTTTGCTTTCCTAATTCTTTTGCAAATGTAACAAATAATACAAAAAAAAAATGCACCCTATTTTTCAAAATTCTTAATTAGCCTATGATTTTTTTTACAGCTGCATCTGTGTTCTTCCTGAAGTCCCCTCATTATCATTTTACATATCTATACAGTATTCCTTAGCCAAACAAGAGAGCAATTAATTGCATAGAAAAGAAGCAAAATTTGGACAGTCCCCCAGTCCATTTCAAGCTCAGTCTTTAGTAAGCTACAATGCAAAGTTAAAAACATGATAGGCTGTTATTTTTTCTCAAAGCTGCTTTAGGCTGATCACTCTGCTACTTTGGTCTTTAAAATCTTATATCTGTTGTTCAGGTTTCTAAAGGTAGTATATAAAGCTAATATTTTCATAAAACAATCTGCATCACTGTCAAAATATTCACAAATATCTCTGTTCTGCAAGCCTTGCATCCCTGAGCCTCTGTTTTGGATCCCTCATCCAAGAGATCTGGGTCGACTTGATAGAAACTGGTTATTATGTTCCTATGTGGCTACAAATTCACTTGGTGTGTCAGCAGAACAGCACTGGAAATGTGGAAAGGAGGATGTCCTCTTAGTCTCAGTCCTTCAGTCACAAATATCCTCTTTGTTTAAATGAGGATGAAATGTCTAGTGTCATAATTATGGACCCTAGGGCAACTATAGACCCAGCAGCAAGTCTGGCCTACTCAAACAGCAGTCAGAACAGAATTGTTACCCCATTGTAATCCATACAGAAAAAAGTCACCTGTGCTAGCGTTTGTTGTCTGTGTGCTGTTCAGTAATTTTGGATCAGTTTGGATCAGCAGATACATCTAAGAAGCAGGAACAGTTGGGGTTATTGGGACCAGCCATGGGATGTCAGTGTTGAGCTGCACGAATCCAGTAAAATGGAGTGCTCACCAACAGGCAGTAAAACCCTTGGGTTGTTAAAGATCTTTCACCTTATTAGTTTCAGGTACTTTGTCACAGAGCTCAACCTGGGAGGCAAAGCAATTTGTCAGTGCCTGCACGTGCACATATATGGGTATTTGTTTGGAATTTGATGACTTAGGGAATGCCAACCCCACAGACTCATCGCATGTTGTGCCTTTGGATCAAGACAGCGCCCAGTTCTTCGTGGTACTATTCATAGTTTCTTTCTAATAGGCAAGACTAGTTTGATATTACTAATCCTGGAGATATCAAGAGTTTTCTGTCTAAAATTAGCAACATTTTTCCATTAATAAGCAGATATTTACTTTTCCATATAAACAAGATCGCAAAACTGTAGCACATCTATGCATATGCAAGAAGAAAATAGAATTAATCAAGTAACAGAAACACTTTTATTTACTGCATTGTGCTTTTTCTTGTGTCTAGTAGTTGCTTTCAAGGACATATCTAACACAAAAAAATCTAAATAGGTAACAAGAAAGTGGGAAAATTTGCAACATTTTTAGATATCACGTAAAATAAATAGATGACTAAGTCAGCAAATCCAGAAGCTAACATGGGCCAGAATTACTGGATAATCTGCATATGGATTTATATTGGTCTTTTTTTTAACTAATGGCTTGTCACTGAGAAGAAATGTAATTTTTCCTAATGGCTAACCACATCCTCAGAAAAGATATATTTGTCAAATCCAATGCTCAACATTTAGCAAAAATGAAAAACATGTCGTCCTTCTTTCAAAAATATTAGGTCTTCAGCAAGCCTGTGATGTTTGTATGGGATGCATAGGTAATAAATCACCTAATTTTGAAATATAGCCATATCTGAAGCTTCCTACTGGCCAGCAAAGGCAGTCAGGCCAAGGCGCGCATAAGTGTGTCCATTTAGAAGTGGAAGAACATTCAGGGGAAATGAAGGGATAACCTACACTTACAAGCTACCAATTTCAGAGGAATAAATTATAAAGTAGTAATAGCCATATTTTAATCTTTTTGTCCTGTTCAAAGGAGGTAAAATTTCCTTTGTGACCTAAACCATTCAATTGGTGGTGATTTTACCATGTGTATGACAACAGAAACTTTGGTGATGACACTACTGGCTCTGTTAGCTCAGCTTGCCTGCCTGCTGAGTGCTGTAAAGGTACAAAACAGTAAAAACCATTCCATAAACCTTTGTTTTCAACTGCAGGGAAATTCTTTTAATGAGAGGAATTATCAAATGTTTACTGAAAAATGTGTTCACTTTGTTCATTTCTAAGGAAATCCAGCAGCATTTGTTTTCCTGCGATCTTCACAGTCAGTACTTTTAGCACATGCTTTTAGCACATGCTCGTTTCATCATAGAACCTTAGAATGATTTTGATTGGAATAGAGCTTTAAAGGTCTTCTAGTCCAACCTCCCAGCAAAGAGCAGGGACATCTCCAAATGGATCAGGTTGCTGAGAGCCCCGTCCAACCTGGCCTTGAATGTTTCCAGGGATGGGGCATCCATCACCTCTCTGAGCAACCTGTGCCAGTGTTCTACCAACTTCATTATAAAAAATATTTTCCTTATGTCTAATCTAAATCTAGCTCACTCTATTTTAAAACCATTACCCCTCGTCCTATCACAACAGACCCTGCTGAAGACTTTCTCCCCATCTTTCTTACAAGTCCCCTTTAGGTACTAGGTGACTGCTCAGGTTTCCCTGGAGCCTTCTCTTCTCCAGGCTGAACAGCCCCAACTCTCTCAGCCTGTCCTCATAGAAGAGGTGCTCCAGCCCTCTGATCATCTTTGTGGCCCTCCTCTGGACCCTCTCCAACTGGTCCATGTTCTTCTTATGTTGGGGACTCCAGAGCTGGATGCAGTACTCCAGGTGGGGTCTCACCAGAGCAGAGTGAAGTGGGGAATCACCTCCCTTGACCTGCTGACCATGCTGCTTCTGATGCAGCCCAAGATGTATTTGGCTTTCTGGGCTGAAAGCACACATTGTCAGCTCATGTTGAGCTTCTCATCCAGCAGCACTCCCAAGTCCTCCTCAGGGCTACTCTCAATCCATTCTCTGCCCAGCCTGTATTTGTTCCTGGGATTGCCCCAACCTACATGCAGAACCTTGCACGTGACCTTGTTGAACTTCATGAGGTTTGGACAGGCCCACCTCTCCAGCCTGTCAAGGTCCCTCTGGATGGCATCCCTTCCCTCCAGTGTGTTGACTGCACCAGACAACTCTGTGTTCTCAGCAAGCTTGCTGAGGGTGCACTCTATCCCACTGTCCATGTCGCCAACATAGATATTAAACAAGGCCAGTCCCAATATCGACCCCAGAGGAACACCACTCGTCACCAGTCTCCACTTGGACATCAAGCTGTTGACCACAACTCATCAAATGCGGACATTCAGCCAATTCCTTATCCACTGAGTGGTCTGTCCATCAAAGCCATGTCTTTCCAGTTTAGAGAGAAGGATGTTGTGTGGGACAGTGTCAAATACTTTCCACAAGTCCAGGTAGATGACATGAGTTGCTTGTCCACTGATGTTGTAACCCCATCGTAGAAGGCCACTAAATTGATCAGGCATGATTTACCCTTAGTGAAACTGTTTTTGCCATCACAAATCACCTCCTTATTTTCCATGTGCCTTAGCATGGTTTCCAGGAGAATCTGCTCCATGACCTAGCCAGGCACAGAGGTGAGACTGACTAGCCTGTAATTCCCCAGGTCTCCCTTGTTTCCCTTTTTAAAAATGGAGGTTATGTTTCTTCTTTTCCAGTTGGCAGGAACCTCACCAGATTGTCACAACTTCTCAAATGTGATGGACAGTGGCTTGGCAACTTCATCCGCCAGTTCCCTCAGGATCCGCGGGTGCATCTCAGCAGGTCCCATGGACTTTTGCCCCTTCGGGTTCCTCAGATGTTGCCAAACCTTGAGCTCCACATTTGCCACGAGCCCCTCCCTGTTGACGAGAACAAGGTTCAGCATAGTATCTCTTCTCATTGACTCCCCTATCATTTGCAGGAGGAAGGTATCATCCATGCATTGCAGGAACCTCCTGGATTGCTTGTGCCCTGCTGTGTTGTGCCCCCAACAGATATCAGGGTGCTTGAAGTCCCCCATGGGGACCAGGGCTTTTTTAGTGATTTTAGTGAACCTACATGTCCTCCCATCAGTTACCATGTCTAAGCAGAGCTCAGCCAAAGCCAGGGATTGCACTGTAGACTAATGGAGATTATGGATCATATGAACCAGCTTTTTCTGTAAGGCTTTTTTAGAGAACTTCCTAAATGAGCGCCTGATTGGGATTGTGTAGTTGTGAGTTGTTCTTACAGAACTGGTTCTTTCATTCTTAAAATGAGCAGAGACATCATTTCTAAGCTGTCCTGTTTTGCCTCGTTGCTTCAGGTAACTGATGCTGTTTGTTCTTTTCACAAAATAGAAAGAGTATTTGTGTTCATTTGTGTGTAATATCAGACACGATTTCCTTCAGCTCTCCAAGGAGGCTTGCAGATTAGAGCCTAATGACTCAATACCCATTTTCGATACCAGCATGCTGACAATTTCAGGTATTTATCCTATCCTTGTTACACCAATACTTGAGCACCTCATGTTCTTCAATGCCTTTACACTCACAGTACTAACGTTCCACTTCTAAGTGGAAAACCAAAGGCCCTCTTGCCCTTGAAGTCAGAGGCCTGAACCCTTCTGTGGACATAGACATTAGCAACCTACTTGATGTCGCCAGTTCAGCAGCAGAACAGGGGCTCTGTGTCTTTTCCCCCGCGTCCAAAGCAGCTATCCTAAAGAGTGTCTGCTGTCCCCCATTCAGGACAGACCTTTGCTCCAGGGTCTGAATGGCTGCCGTGTCCATCAGTTTCATCAGGATTCAGGACTGCTCCACACCTTTGAACACCCCACATATAGATTTTCTGTGCTCTGCCTATACTGGTAAACTGGGATATCTGTGTGCTTTTATGTTAATGGTCTTCACACAAGCCATACGCTCATATTTTTGAGTGCAAGCAGAGACTTGAAAACAGATTAATAAAATCCATGATAACCATATGACTTCTCAGTTTTTGCTTTTGTAAGAAGGGCTGAGTTTGCTGTTGTGAACCTACTGCGGACCTGCAGCAGCTGCTTAAACAAAAAGGGCTTTACCACTTGAGGAAAGTGAAAATCAAAATGTTAAATAATTGCAACCTCTTGCAGCCATACACTCTGCAGAAAGAGTTCTGGCAGTAA
Organism: Tetrax tetrax; assembly: GCA_009806455.1. Classification (NCBI taxonomy): domain Eukaryota; kingdom Metazoa; phylum Chordata; class Aves; order Otidiformes; family Otididae; genus Tetrax; species Tetrax tetrax. The sequence goes on from WHYT01014000.1 coordinate 260,839, forward strand.
CATATCAGCCTTTTCTTCCCTGATTTGCATCCTGAACAGTTTAGGTTGCTCCCTGGGATACAGCACAGAAAACAAGTGCTTTGCTTTGTTTTCTACCTCCCTGTATTGTTGCATTTCCTACATTGTCATCAGATGTTTTCCTGAGCTATTATGCACAGCTCAAGTCTTAAAGCTTATCAAGCTATAGGAGGTCAGAGATGGAGAGATAATGTTCTGGCCAGAGGGCGAAAAGATGACTAAGAGAAACCACCGCTTTCTAGTGATGGTACATGGCCCAGGTTCCCACAGCCAACTTCTCCTTGAGTATTCAGTAGCTTGTTACACAGGAGGAAAGGGTAAATGACACTCTAATCATGACTGACTGAGGACTACATAGCCATTAAATTTATTCTCAAGACACACTGAGCTTGAGCAGGCCCTTTTCAGACCTCTAACATGTTCTGCAATTGTGTGTATAATGATTTCAACAATACTGGTTACATGGCTGTTAATCAATTCCACACACATTCACTGCAGAGGTTTTGCAGATGGCAGTTGGGGATTATACGAAAGAAAATCAGCTTTAAAAATGCAGGCCTTTGGCCCCAAATTTAAAGGAGAATATATATTATCTCTCAGGAAGATGTTTGTTAGCTATAAAACAGAATTATGGTAAACAAGTGTAGGTCAGTCCCTGAATGTGATCTAGGATCATTGTCCCTGCACGTGTTCTCTGTTCATCTGACAGATCTTGGCTGGTTCTAGGAAGAAAAAGTGGTGTTCACACCAAGGCATTACCATATCACACGTAAATGCAGTAATGCAGGGAAAATATAACACTGGAGGAGACAGTTAGGAAACGGAGGAAGTTCAAATTCTTTTTCCTTGAAGAGTGTGACTGCTGAGAAGGGAACTTGTGCATATTCACAAGTTTCATCCAGCTGAAGTCCTGAACATCCCAGAAACCTTGTGGGGATATGGCAACTTCCACTGCATTTGAGGGCTTTTTATTTGAAGCACAAAAAAAAATCCACCTGTACAATACCAAAATCATTTTTATTTAAAGCAAATATAAATTTATTACTTTTCAGTATTATATATCAGTTTTTGCTCAGCTACTATACTGTTTATTAAAAGAATCTTACAATCAGCTTTTCTACAGAGGAATAAAATCACTACAGTGAATGATGCCCCTTCCACTTATTTTGAACTATAAGAGTCAATTGCTATACGACATTTCACTCTTCAATGAATATTTTCATGGATGTGCTTTCAATTATATCAAAAGCTTTTAATTAAAGTCACCCTTGTCATGCAAATATTTAATTTGTATTCATATAATTTTAGCCATAAAACACTGTCTTGACACTTAGAAAAAGCTCTTAAAAATCCACAAGACTATTTTAATACAATGCCGACACTGTGCTACTTGTGACATGAGATATCTGTTAGTCATTCCTTATCTGCCTGGCTGCTGAGGCTGTAGAGGTGAAATTCTAGCTCAGCCTGTTTCAAAACAGTGGAGGTTTCTGGCAGGCTTGTACAGCTTCAGTTAAGTATGAATAAAAATAATGTTTCATAGAAGTGAGGTTGCAAAGTCTTGCAACTTTTCACAAGTCTCATGGTCATAAGTGTGCTTCTCAGAGGCTCAGCTTTTGAAGTTACCTCTCTGCAAGAATAGCTGAAGTTTTTTTCTAAAGAAGAATTCTGATTCTTGCCTTCATCTTTGCAAATAAAAACTTTAATATGAGATACTTCAAGGATCAGAATCCAAATGTGAGTAGAAATAAATTGATACAGGCATCTTTCTTTTATTTGTGTTATTTTCTCCCCTGACAGAAATGGCACGGTACTGAAAGAGAGAAGTTGTAGAATATCCACCTTTCAAGTTTTGGTTAGAGAAAGCCACCTGACTTGATCTAGTTTTGAACAGGAAGTCAGATTAGATCACCTTTGGAGCCTATGCTTCCTAGAATTCTATGATTTAAAAGTCATCTTCACAATATGCTATAACCTTGAGGATTCTCACATATAGTATTTCTCTAGACCTTGGAGCATTAGGTCTCTACTTATTATGTTTCCATAACTCCTGTTGTACAATCCTCCTTCTCTGAGTGAGACTGTGCTGCACCTTGGAGAAAAGACAAAATATTGTACCTCAAAAGCCTTTGTTTTGGCTTCTGTTTCTTAGGAGATTTAAGGATACCCAGTGTAACTTAGCAATTATGGGAGAATATGGCATAGCAGCTTTCTAGGAAGTACAAATATTTGTATCACTAGTGTAAAGCTAGCTACTAGCATCAGCAACCTTTGCCATCTCCCTATTTGCTTCTTTCCCATCTCATTTTGGAAGGGCTCCACTGATGACCTTCTACTAGAGTGAAACCAGCCACTTATTCCTACCTTTTGTTTCCTATATTTTTCAGTGGATCTAGGCATGCAAACTTCCCCTCACATCCAGTGGCTGCTTGGTTTCTTGAAGAGCGGCTGGCAAGGAAACTTGTTCCCCTTGCAATTCCATGCCAGTCTCCTCAGCAGGTTGTTCCTGATGTTCGTGCTCACTGGTGCTTTCCGAGGCCTCCATCCGAAAGATTTGTAAGGTGTGATTTCCCTTTGCCAAAGCTCTGCTGGACTTTCCCAATGCCCAACGTGTATTTATTCACTCACTCATTCTTTTTATTCTAGCTTGACCAGGCTGCGTAGTGGAGGCATCAGGCTTTCTGATCACACTCCTCTCTCACACGGGATCTCGCTAGCCACCCTGCAGTTCTGCGATATGGAGACAGTCTCATGCAAGCAGTTTCCTATCACAGTTTCATCATTAAGTTCCTAAGGAACTAAACTCCACCTGGCCCAAGAGATTTGTGTCTGCTCCTTTCAACCATTTTGATTTCCGATTTTGTCCAATGTTCTTATTTGAGACCAAGCATCTGGCTCATCCCCATAAAGACTTTCAGAATGGGCAATGCCTTAAGCTTCTCCATGATGAATAGGTGCAGAAAGATAATTTCATTTCTCTGCTCTGTCCTTATCTTATTCAAGCATTCATTCATTTTATGCCTTTGCTATTTATCAGGTCTTTACATCTTCTTTAGTCTTCCTGATGGCATTTTTACAAGTGACCTGGCAAAGTTTAGGATCCTTTCTATTCTTCTGATCAGGTCACAACTTCACAATCCAGTGTACCACTGGATGGCTTATTCATGTCAATTTTGCAGAATGCCTAATATGTCCAGCTCATGACTTTCCAGGGCTTCAGAGGTCATTCTTTGCTGTCCTAGGGCACTCTGAAACCATAGCACTTCTCATTTTATGAGCATCAGTGGATAAGAAAATAAGTAATTCCATGAGCAACCAACTTAATGAAGCCTGCTTCCAGATGAAGTGATGTGAAGTGGTTGTATTTTGCAGGACCCAAATTACCAGCCTTCATCAAAAAGCTTCCTGTAATTGAAGTATTCATAAAGACACTTCTTTTAATATGGATTCTCCATTGTGTAATAATATAATTTATGTTGTGCTGCTGCCTTTCTCACCCCCCAAAAAAAAAGGATTGATAAGACCTTCTCTCTACCCAGCCACTAAGGTTTACAAAACTTGGGAAAAATCCTCTATCACACTTAGTTCAAACTGGCTAATATTTTTAGGGGACACTAACAGATACATTTATATGGATAGCACAACTGCATAGTTCTAATTTCTGAGGCAGAAAACAAAGTATTTCAAAGAGGGAACACAGAAAGAGTAAGTGATGAGTCCTGTGGCAACCGTGACAGCTGGCAACTGTATTCCCACACCGGTTTTCAACAGGCAGAAATATTTTCCCATGTGATGTTTTTGTTATGCATCCAGAAAGCCCAGACAAAATGTCTTGATCTCAGAGAGCAGCTCATATGCAGCTGCCTCCAGCCTGCCACAAAGTTGTGCCTGGTTGTGCCTTTGGCCATGCTACCTGACCTGCCTGCCGGTCAATCAGTCACTGACCACCCGGGCTAGTACTCACTGGTGTTTGACCTCCCATGCTGTTTCTCTGCCCTTTCAGGAAAGTGCATATTGCAGCTGCTCACAGGCTCCAAAGACTCCTTCTGACGGTATAGGATGCTCAGGAGTAGAGGGAAAACAAAAAATCATACCTTAGGGACACTTAGTGGAGGTAAGACACCGCCTTTGCTCCTGCACAATCTCTCCATCCCTTTTCTCTAATTCGGTTGTGTTACCCAACCAGTAAGTCTGAGCATGCCTGCAGCTGCTGTGCATGCAAAGTGGCGATGGAGAACTACTTAGATAGAAAGACTATGCAAATTAAAGTGTAGAAATTAAAACTAATTGTAAAGATAATTGCATCTCAATAGCCTTTCCTCCCTCATTCACCATCCTTTAACCTCTCCATCAGGTCATAAGGCACAGATAATGATTAAGCATCTGTTGTGCCCTGAACCACAGCAGCTCTGACTTTGCTACTCTAAACAAGTATCTCTGCTACCTCATGTGCTCCCTTTCTGTTGTATTCAGAGTCCCTCACCTGAAACTCCAACTGTAAATCTTTTGGGTTAAAACTGTCTCCTAGTTACACTTCCAGCATATGCAGAATGGGCAGTGGCATTTAGACTGCTGTAAAACAAACAAAAAAAATAAACCCAAAGGCCCATCAGTTCTCCTGCTGTATTAGGAAAGTTCCTCCCCAAAAGCTCTGTGACTCATTCTGTTTTATGTTGGTTTCGTACATCGTGTTTGATAGGTTCCGTGTAAGTAAAAAAGAAATCTGTAGCAAAACGGGGACATAAATCATTCATAAGATGGAACATTGTTACAACTGTGTGTCTTTTCTACAACTTCTTCTTGCTGAGACTTAATTTTTCTATGTATGCAAAAGAGATCCCCTGAAGCACTTAATAGCAGCAGACTGATTTTTCTTATGGAGTAGCTGGTCTCACAGAGGCTGATTTTCTGTTAAGTTTACAATGTCTATGCCGGAGACAGTTATAAGTAAACCAATAGATGAGGTAGACGGAATTAAAAAAAAAAACCTGACAATCTGTATACAGCTTCTTTAAAAAGTTAAATGGGCCAAAAAAGACAATTAATGGCTAACAGGGAAAGCTATGCTGCTTTTCATTTCACTACAAAGAATGCTGATAAAGGCTTTTTTTTCAGCCGGGTGGGGGTTATAAACAAAATTATTATCACAGCTTTTGGCTGTGAAATAGCAGTTAGAAAAATCTAAGAGAGATTTCAGAACATGTTTCTGTTCAGTTGAATGAGATTTTTTCCAGTCATATTTAATATACTCTGCCTGTTTAAAGTGCATTTAAACAAACAGCATATGCAAACACACTTCCCAAAAACTGACCCTTTGTCTCTGGTCAAAAGGAGAGCATGCCTCCAAAAATCTAGGTTGTGTGAGGGCTCACTTGTTCCAAGCTCTACTCCAGAAATCCAATTTTAGCTTAAGGAAAGTGGTCCCCACTTTGCTTTGTGGCATGTTTCTGACTTTGCTTTCTACTGTTACCTTTTTCAACTGTTCAGATGTCCTTTGAAACAAGTACACATAATGTACTTGCAAAAAAAAAAAAATTGGTTGTTTCAAGAGGTACTTTAGGAAACAGAAAACTCACAATGATGATGGTTTTTTACATCTACTAGCAGGTAGCAAGACACAGATTTCCAAGATAAAAACAGTGGCATCCTTTGGTCTAATCAAGTTTTAATTGAGTCTGCACTGTCAGTCAGGCAAAGGGCTGAAAGAAACAAAGCAGGATTTGAGAGAGCAGCATTAAAGAAGCACCGTTTAGTAATTTCCAGAGGTTGCCAGCTGGTTGCCAGAAGCGCTATGGAGCTCTTTTAAAACAAGCTTTTCTAATTACTAATGTTTCTAGTTTCTCTAATTATCTGCTCATTGTTCTATAAAAGACTAAGCACTTTTTTAGCATTGCAACTAAGAAATAATAATATGCTAGTAATATAGCAATATAACAATATCTAAGCTGGCCCCCGCATCATTAGCAACAGCTGATGCCTCCCTCCATGCTAGCCTAGACCCCAGCTGCCTTTCCAGATAAAGAACATGATCCTTCATTCATTCTCTTTTTAATGCATTTTGTAGCATCTTCTGATGAACTAGTTAGCTGGTTTTGTTCCTCCTCTTCTTTCACACCTCTATTCTCCTAGTAACACTGCAGATAAAATGACAGACATTTCAAATAAAGGAGTACTTTTGTCTTTCAAGAAAAAGCAAGAGAAGATTTTCTTTTTAGAAAAAGGCTACAGGAGCATTTCATAGAATCACAGAATCACAGAATGGATTGGTTTGGAAGGGACCATTAAAGGTCATCTAGTCCAACCCCCCTGCAAGGAGCAGGGACATCTCCAACCAGATCAGGTTGCTCAGAGCCTCGTCCAACCTGGCCTTGAATGTTTCCAGGGATGGGGTATCTACTACCTCTCGGGGCAACCTGTTCCAGTGTTCCACCACCCTCTGTGTAAAAAAAGGGGGGGTTTTTATACCTGATCTGAATCTGTTTCCTTCTAGTTTAAAACCATTAGCCCCCATCCTTCACAACAGGCCTTGGTAATGTTTCTCCCCATCTTTCTTATAAGCTCCCTTTAGGCAATGGAAGGCCTTCCTGGAGCCTTCTCTTCTCCAGACTGAACAGCCCCAACTGTCTCAGCCTGCCTCATCCACCAAATGGCCTGTCTGTCAAACCAACTTCTTTCCAGTTTAGAGAGAAGGATGTCATGTGGGACAGTGTCAAATGCCTTGCACAAGTCCAGATAGATTATATCAGTTGCTTGTCCCTTGTCCATTGATGCTATAATTTAATTTATTCTTGTCTTGTTATGTGCCTCTGCAAAGTCATAGGAGTGTAGTCTGGGAGAATTAAAGAGTTAAACATTCATACTTGATGACCACCTATGCTAGAATAGGATTTGTTCCTGTGGCTCACCAGCCCAGCACGCAAATCCCAGCCACCGCTCCTTGGCTGGAATTAGCAGCTTAGCATCTAATTCACGTAGCACTAACTGCCATTTTGCTCAGTGCAGAATTCCACATCTTCCACCAGCCTCTGAACTGCAGCTCTCACAGGGATCAGTGAAAATATATTGATTTCAGTGACCATTAGAACTGTTCGCCTCAAGCCTAGTATAATAGGTCCCTGCACTGTAGATGAACATGACCTTTTGAAAATGAGAATCAAACATATATTTTTAGAAGTTACAGTGTTTGCCTTAGCATATATTAATCCAGTTTGCACTGCTAATGTATTTTGGTTATTGCACACTCACCGAAGTCAATAATTACTTGATATACATCCAAACCTTTCAAAAACGTTGCACTTGTTAGAATACCTTTAGCATGTCTGTTATTGTGTACAAGACTGACTTTGTTAAACTCTCAATAACCATGTATGATTTTGGAATAGTAAAATGAGATTTTCTTCTGATAGGGATACGGCAATAAGTCAAACTCATTCTGAAATGTAAATCCATCAATTTGATTACTGGTTTCTCATCCCAAAGTCCTGCTTTCTTTTCGGTTTTATTGAGATGCCTGTAGTTTGAGGAAGATTTTTATCAAATGTGCTTCATGCAAATTGAATATAACCAGCAATTTGCTACTGTCATTTTTTTTTACATGTGGAATGACAACATTTCTTTCATCATTTTTCTCACTTTGCCATCTCATACTGTTGTATTATAGCACCTTCTACGTCAAATCAACAGTAATAATGAAATTTTTCATAAATTTATAAGCCTCAGTCTCTAACTCTTCTTTGTGGGTAAAAGTTCACTTTAGTCTAAATTGGGGGAGTTAATTTTTCTTATTTTCATTCTTGTAGACAAATAGTTCATTGGCGTTCTTTGTTTCTGAAGAGGGTTTGATTTAGCTCGGCAGCAGTTTTCATGGTGGAACAAAAGGGTACCAGTTGTTGATTTGCTACATCTATGGTAAAAAATTAGAAGAATTTGGAAAATTATAAGTGTACACTGTTGCTTAAAGAGAGTCAACCTCTATTCCTTGGGAACTTCCTTCAGGTGGCATGAGAACACTTCATCTCACCTGCCATAAATTTTCTCCTGGTCTTCATGACCTATATTTTCCCAAGTATCTGCAGGTGATATGATGATACTTGTATCAAAAATACACTTTTTTTAATGGACCTCATGCTTTGTCTGTTAATTCACACTTACTCATTTTGTAGCCAGCACTACCACTTTAAGAAGTTACCACTGCCAGACCACTTTAAAAAATTTAGTTATTGCTTTTATGAACCCTGAACAGGGATAAGTATGTTCTTATAGAGCTGAGAAACCATCCCCAGGTGATGTCTTCCAGCTTGGACAGCCAAGAGGATCCTGCGGTTGTGACCAGGTCCCAGGGGGAGTCAATTCCCATAGAAGAGAATTCTTGCCTTGGCAAGTGCCTGGGCAGTGCTGGATGTTTCCTCTAGGGGCATGTAACAGTGCTAATCCCCCTTCCTGCCAAGTCTACTGTGCTTTGAATTTAAATTGCTGCTTTATATATGTCAGCCACACTCAGAGATTAACACTGCAAGCTGACATCACACTCCAATGAAAATCCAGACAAGGGGCACAACTGTAGCTCAAAGTGCCTGCAGCAGCCCAAACCACTGAGGGAGGAGACAGCTGCCATCTGGACCAACCCAGAGCACTTGCATTGTCTTCTTGTTCAGCTTTGAAATACAGTGAATTACAGTAATCCCTCGCAGACGTGACAAATTGCAGGATTATTAAGGGGTTCTTATCCTGGCAGAGGCAATAGGATTTTTCTTACAAGCTAGAAGTGAAGAAAGTATTTTTTAGAGTTTCTGTGCTAAACTCGTTGTCTTTTCTTCTAGCCTGAGAAAAAAAAAAACAACAAGTACCGGGCAAACCAGCATTAAGCAATATTTGATAAAGGCACATAATTTTTTTTTTACAGAAAGGTTATCTGTTTCCAAATCCAGCTGGCATACCTTCACACTACATAATAGCTAGTGTTTATGTACAAAAATATATAAATCAGTGCAGCCCTGCTAATGATCTGGAGGTGTGTAGCACTGGGTCACTAGCAAAAAGCCGTCCTACTAGGTATCTTCCCTTAAGAAACACAACTAAAATCCATATTCACTCTAAGGCACCACTGACCAGAGCACTATACTATGGAGAAAAGCACAGTGACAAATTAGAAGGCAGTATCCTTCAAGAGCTTGAACAATTTCTCTGAGTTTTGCAGAGATTGTGCCTACTCCAGCTTGAATATTCTGTTCAGGATGATTCTAGAAAGAAAATAAAACGCTTCTCCCATTGCACTCCTGTTTCCTCAAATTGAGCTTTTGTTTCAGGATCTTTTGTTATAACCTCAATTTCAGTCCGATGCAGATCGTAGAAAATGAATCTAATATTTCCACAAGGAAAGTGTAGAAATTTCGTCTTGGCAAGAGAAACGGAGTTCTGATAACAAATCGATGCATGGATCATCAGTGCATCAGACAGATGATTTCTGAATTAATTGTGTTTTCTTAAGAAGGATTTCCTAGATATGTTTTTTTTTCTGGTGTCTTGGCATGTCCAAATCAGAGTTTGCTAATAGCTGTAAGTGACTCTCTTTTGTTTTTCCTGTGACAGTCAGGCAAATTAACTTACACAATGGTCAGCCACAGTAAAGATATCACTGGATCATTGCCTGCAACCGTTGATGATTCTTAGGATTTAGAAATCAGGGTAGCTTTAATTGTTGCTTTGATAAGCCAAGCGCAGTGCAGGGGTATATAGTACAACCCAGTCAGAATTGTCATTATCTATCTACTCCAAATAAAAACATCTTTGCTCTGGGGCAGAGGTCTGTTCCTTAATCTGCTACAATTATATATGCTTTCCAGGAATTCTCTGGGAGTCAGACTGTGATTTTAACAGACATGGCTTCCAAATTTATTTTTACTCATCTTCATTAATTTTATTCATAATATGACTATAAAAAAAGCTGATTTACAACTTACACTCAACACTCAAAAACATCTACTTTACTTCTTTACCCCAGCCCTACTCCACAGCTCCAAACAGAAGTTACTGGCACTCTCTGTGTGAAACAATTTTAACTGTGTGTGCTTAGTCTAAAGCCTTGGATGTTGACAGAAAGATTGTAGGGGGTTTTATTCTGACCTTGACTAAAAAGGTAAATGCTAGCAGTTGTGCATCAGCAGAGAAAGGTGAGTAGTATGTGTGTTAGGATTTGGAGGCAGTACTTCTAAGAGACACCATTTCACCTCCTCACTTAATCCCAAGAAAAAAAAGGTAAAAAAGTGACAGTTTTGCTTCTGACCTGAATGTGATTGGGTTTAAATGGATACAATGCAAATAAATGTCATTCCTGTGGCAGAAATTTGCTTTCTGTGGACGCTTTGGCCCATGTCCTCTCCCCCTCACCCAAGCTTACCAAGATGCTAGGATACAGTGATAAACTTCAGACATCAACCTGAGAGTGCAGTGCTTAGGTGAGTTTTCAGATGACTGTCCAACACAACTGCACAGTAAATACTTTGGCTTCCTTTGTAAATCAGACTGCATTTCTAAGCCAGATGTATTTTTTTTCTTCCATAGTTGTCATTCCCAGTTCCCTCTGAACGCAGCATGTATACATATATACATACACACTTACATATATCTCTCATCCATATCTTATCCGTATCCATATCTTACCTTGCTTCATGTTCTCTTAGTTACCAGCAAGTTCCTTTTGCAAAGTTTTCCAAAACCTACTTTATCTTATTAAGGTGATGATTAATTTGCTCTTGAAGAAGAATCAGAATCCCATTGAGCTTCTTTTTATTTTGGCTAATTTTGAAAGTGCTGGAAAGAATGCTACAGTTAACCAATGGGATCATTTTGATAAAGGCCTCTTCTATTTTTGGTACTTCTCTTAAGTGCTAATACTTACATTTTAATGAGACAGTAGTTCAGTTTCAAAGTGACTAAACTATGAAGCCAAAGGCTTACAGCATAAACAAAGAGGGAAATTGAGCCAGTTATTTTGCTGCTGGGAAAAGTTGAAATGCACTGAGTTTTAGAAACAGGAATAGAGGAATTGTACTTCATTGGGGCATTTTATCTTCCTGGTATTCTGAAAAATCCTGCATTACAGTCACACCACTGAGAAAAGAGATGATGACTGTGTCCTTCCCTCGCTTTGAATCTCAGTGCTGTGAGACCTTGACCAAGTTGTTCAAATCCCCCAGTCCAGAAGAAGGTGTTCAGATAGTGACAACAAACACGTCAGAATTCAGTCTTCTCTTCCACAGCTCACCCAAAGGCTTGTATAATGCCCACTTGGGAAGGAGCATCCCCTCCTGTCCAGAGGAGACAGAGAAGGAGCCAATCTCTCATTGCTGGCTGAGTACCACGAGAGGGTGAGCTGCCACCAGGCACGCATGGGTAGCATGCTTCAGGAACTCTCAGAGGTGCCCATCTGCTCAGTCAATGGGTTCACATGGCAGGCACTGTCACTATATCTGGGGTGTCCAGGGTGTCTAAAAGGCATTTTTGTGCCTGGAAGGCAATACGTGCCCAGCTAACTTAAAGTGACCTATTGCTTCCACAGAGGTAGAGCCTAGATCAAGACATCCTACAGAGTCCAAGCTAGCTCTCACCCACAGAAGACTCCAGCAAGGAGGAATGTAGAGTCTTCCCAGCAGCACGGTCCTCTGAAGTTCATGCTGTTCTGCAATATAAGACTTCCAATGAGAAATTACAGAAAAGTAGGAAATGATCAATTCAGGTTCATCTGCATATCCACAAAGGCCGATTAGAATAAGAAAGGTGGTTTCTTTATGACAGCCAGGTAATGAGGCGTTGACCCGCTGTCTTACTCTCACTGCAAATGCATAACTAAGCCTCTGTCTAAGGGAAGACATTATCCTTCTGTACTTCCCTTGGAAACAGAAAGTACTCGACAAAGGTGAATATATTCTATCAGAGAAAATACTTTGCTGCCTTATAAGTCTCCCTAATTACAGCTGTGGAGCTGGAAACAAAGACAAGAAACAATGCAGGACAGCTGGTGTTTGTCCTGAAAGCAGCAACTAATTTCCTCTCTGGTGTTGCTACATAGGCACCTTCACTGACCCTGTTGCCTCTAACAACACTACTCCAATCCCTTAATATGGGGTGTTATATACTTTACTCTAATTGGGATGTTCCGAAAGACACATAAAACCGGAAATCCCAACTACTCTGGAGATCCAAGGGTCATTTTTAGAATGCGTTTTTTTTTCCATGCATCCTACAGTCAAAATAATTATTTCTGTCTTTTCCTCATATTGTAGAGCATGGGGTCTTTGCTAGGTGAATATTGCATCTCACCTCAAGGTGGATTTATTTCATCAGTATTGCCTGTATATCACTTGCAAAGTACTTAAGTATCCTTCAGGGTAAAATGTACTGCATTCTGCTTTATTTCATATCGTGTCCTTGCCTAGATCCTTGAAAGTTTTTTATTACTTGGCATATGTTGGTTGGAATTTTTTCATAATCAGTTTAAACGCAATGTGTTCCTTGTCCAAGTTAATTACATGGTTGGGTTAATGACTCATTGCTTCAGGCACTTGAGTGGGGACTTAGCCAGTCATTAACGCATTGGCTATTTTATTGCCTCTAAGCTCAAGTTTCCATCCAAAATCTAGAGTCCAAAGTGGGTATCTTCCTTGGAATCAGGTAAAGGTAGAAGATCCAGTCAAAGACCTTTGTCTTATGCAAAACTAACACTGAGTGCAGAAGCTACTGGGTTGGGTGCTTAGCAAACTAGACATCTAAGAGTCAAGGGAATTATATCAGACTAACATCAATGTGACAGAGGGCCAAATTCACAGCCTGTTTGAGATGGCATCTTCCTGCTGGAGAGCAGGAAATGAGACCACTGAAATACCCGGTTATAAAATCTCTGTGGAACACTTCACATAAAGCTATGTCAGAATACATTCAGGGGTGAAAAAACCATATAACTCAGAAACCATGAAAATCCCAGTCAACTTGAACCAGAATACTTGTAATAAATTGAGCAACGGTTTTGTCAATTGTGGTCTGTGGGAAACAGGCATTACACTGGTTTCTGGGAGACAGATGCCCATCCATCACTGCAATTCTCTGTAGAAGTGAACAAGAAATCCCCTTCAGCACCTTTGCGAATCCCCATCTGTTAAAAAAAAAACAAAAAAAACCAGATGTCATTGACCACTGGAGGCATTTTTTTTCCTTTGAGCACAAGAAGCAGAGGGAGAGAGGAAGTGCTCATGTGCAAGTTTCATTATGATGCTAATTATAAGCTCCTCTTCCAAGCTGGTTAGCACTTATTTCGATTAGCTGATGATCAAGACCACTTTCCGTCAGAATTCTGGCAGTTCTAGCGAAATGAAATACTTGTCTCAGGCAGCTCTGCTCCCCTTCTTCAGTAAGCCAGTTCTGTGCAAGCCTGAATGCATCTCTCTATACAGTGTCCCAAAGGCAATGTTTGTTTTCTTTGTTTCAGTAGACAGAGGAATTGGTTCTCTCATGTTTTATTCATCAAGGTATATCTTGTGAATGTGGCCTCCAATATGTATTAGAGGCAAAAGACCACTAACAGTAATGCCTGAAAGATTCTTTACTTGTGAACAAATGGACACCCAAATTAAACTACCACTGTTAATGCATGCCCACTCTGTAATTGTAGCCCAGTTTGGAACGCTGCTCAAGCAATTATCTCAGTTCAGAATTGCAAATCAGGGGTTCGTTTTAATCAGGAAAGTAGGACATCTCATTTTAAACAAAGACAGTAGTACAGGTTTGTAACATGTCTGATAAATTACTGTCAGGCTGGCAGAATGTGACAAATTACCCTCTCTTGACACCCAGCCTTAAAGTGAAACTCTAGCTAAGCAGCCCTTTTCTCTGTTCATTCCCAGCAGCTGTATCTGGTTGCAGAACTGCTAATTAGAACAAAGATGTTGCTTTATTTTCTCATTTATGACTTTGTCATTCTAGCTAGATTTAGCCAGCCGTTATTTTTACCTGCAGAAATTATTAAAAACAATGGGAAGCAATTATTCAGTTGGTTATATCCGTTGTTATTTAATCCTATCAACACTGAAATGTTTAGGTGCCAGGACAAGGCAGTAGCTGAACTCATCCCAGCAGGTGCACCAAAGCACTAGATCAATTCACCTTTCCTGATGCAAATATATACCCACAGTGCCACAATCTGAGTCTAGAAATCAGTCTTGACCGTGGATCAACCTCTCTAGGACAAACCATCGCTTCTTCACCAGATGCTCAGCTCAATCTGATGACACCACTGCCCTAGGAGCGATGAGCCAGGGATCAGAGATGATTCACACTGTTAAGATTCTCACTTAGGAGAGAAGCTCCCATCCACTGACTTGCACTGGGAGGTTGGCTCTGGCCCCCCGTTACTGCCTCATAGGCTCCAGGGCAGCATGTAATGTTGTCTCGTCGCACCTGGTTGTTGCCTGTCTCTCTTGCAGATTACTGGTCTGTAGCACAACGGATCCCCAGTGTCCCAGTCACTCCAGTTCTGCCGGGTACTGCAAAGGTGCCGAAGTAGTTAAGGTAGCCCAGACAGGCATGCACATTCCCTTCTGCAGCCTTGGCCCCAAAGGCACCAACTTGTGGCAGAGGACCCGGACAGACCTACGTCTCATCTGCCTAAGCTCCTGAGTGTCATCTGAACCTTTGAAAATCTCTCCTAAAGCACTTCTGTTAATGAGTTCGGCTCTCCGTGTCCCTTTGTCAGGCTGAAAACTCGATTCAAGATCTTCTACTGACAAATTACTATTTTACAACAAATACGATATACTTTTATGTCAACATACTGAAAAGGAAAAACAGTTTTTAATAAAGCTTAGTGCCAAACTGTAGATGACATTCTGCTTTCCAACTAATATTAAGAAACCTGATTTGACTGAAGATTTATGTATTTTGTACCATCATTCACATTCTTTGTGAATGTGATGAGCTCTCAAAATATGAATATGAAAGAGCTCTCAAAAAACCCAGAGCCTTCTATTTTGCAGGAACTAAGTGGTTTTTGGAGGTCACCTAAGGAAGGCACAACTTTTTTTTACTTTCATTGCGTTGTTAACATGTCCTTAGCCACAAGTTTCAGCCAACACTTTCAAGGAGAATTAAACCCTACTAGAAACTAGTAAATGACTATTCTGTCATACACATGCAGAATACAGAAAATACTTGGAAGCTAAGGAAATGAGAGAACTTTAAGACAGGGATGTCTTCTCAGCTGTAAAAATAGTTTTATTAACAAGCTCTGTAACATGAAAAAGCGCCAAGTGCAGCTATCATTTCTCCTGAGGTTTAGTACATGCCCTTCTACTTTCTTAATGCTTTCCAAATATTTCAACTTTTGGTATTAGAACGTGAAAATTTTAACTTCCCAGTAGAAATAAGTTTAAAATAGGTCTTTGACTAAGAATTTCCATTTCCAGAACTCAGCAAGGACCGAGGTGGCTGCACATTGCACAGACAACAGATAGCTGTTTCTTACCTGCTTTCCTGAGGTGGTTTAAGATTAATGATATGGCATTTCATCTGAATTAACAACTAAGAAAGATTTTCCTGACAGGCCCAAGCAGGTCCAAGAAGAAACCCCAAGGGAAATAACTTTTCCTATCTTTCTCTCTCCAGGCACCAGAGCAGCTGTAGATCTACTCTTCCATGAAGTTTTGTTCAGCTCCAAAGCCACTTCAGAATTAACTAATATTGAAGCTCCTGTTTTCTTGGTTAGACAGGAGTAATGTCAGACAAAAAACAAATGAACCCTGAGGAAAATAAACAAAAAGATCAAGAACTAATCAAAGGACCTTGTTTCAAATATTCATGGACTGTTTATGCCAGAGATTACATACATGGCCTACAGGTATTAAAACTCATAAGAACTGTAAATTCCTGGAAGGAAGGAAATAAGTATTTTTATTATAGTTATGTGCCTATATGCAAATACCTATGCATATAGCTGTATATGAATTTTTATGCCAGTTGTTAGGATTCAGTTGAAAGTCTAGCTTTGTTTGATGTTCTTAAAATCCCTTGAGTGAATGGATTATGGAAGAATCCCAACTTTTGAAGTTCTTCCTAACTTAAAACACAGTTACAGCTTTTATGATTTCAATGGAGAGTTCATGCAGAAGAACCTAAGGACTTTGAAATCCAGAAGACATACAAAAAAAAAAAAAGCTTAAACCAATCATTTTGCTTTAAAATATGATTTTAAGCCAATTTGAACAATTTCATGGCAGTGGCAAATACTTCTACACATTTTGGTGTTGGCAAGTTTGTACCAGGCTCTGATCTGCAGACTTCAGAAACTGCTATTTTACATGGTACCAAATTTTCTGTTTCTTTAATTCAGTTTAATGTCAGAACTTTCAAAGTGAAGCACTCAGTTGGCACACTGCTGTCCATCTCTCCAATACTGAATGCCCAAAAGAAATAATCTGAGATTCAGTCACCTGAAACTTATAGTCATCCCAGAGTAAATGAGTTCTGTATCCTCTCCCAGTGAAAAGCTAGTGATGAACTATGTATTTTTACTCCATGACTACATTACTTGTACAAACTTGTATAAATGACAGAGATGTTTTGCAGTGACATGAACACATGCAGGTGCAGTTCTCAGTGGCTTAGGATGATGAAATCTGGGCTGTTTAGTGTTTCCCAACCCTCCACCCTTCTCTTGTACTAGCATTAATATCAATTTAACTACAGGGTGAGCCAGCTGATCTGGCTGACAACTGATATTTCTTTTTTTTTTCTGCTGGATTAACTTCAGCATTAGCTTTCAACTCAATGACCTTCCTGAACTGGCTCACTAGGGGCCACGCAAGAGCTTTTGACAGCACCTTGCCATGTGACTGATTTATCTGTGTTATCACAATGCACCTCCAGTATGTTATTTTCTTTTGTTGGTCTTTATAAGTACTTGCAACTCTTGTCTACTGTATGTCATAAATACATGCATTTGTTTGCATTCCTGCTACCCTACTTGAGTTGCAATCCTTTTTAAGGTAACTGTGTAAAAAAGAAATATTTTTCATCCCAGGAAACAGGGCAAAAGGGCACTTTCTGAATTTCTATAGCTTCCCATTACATATTCCAGAGCATCCAAAGAATATCAGGGTGCATCCTATTGCAGCTGCAGGGGCCAAATGGCAAGCTGATATTACAGGGGCAAGGAAAATCAGAATCATCTTTCAGTAGCCAGTGGTAACTGCCTGGAACGCAACGTGGACATGAAGCACATGCTTAAGTGCTGGGGCTCCAGAGACTATGTAACATTAAACAGATTTTTTAGGATTCTCCATCTCTCAGAAAGCAAGTTCTCTGGGAGGTTGTAGGGGAACACACCATCACCAGTCACAGGAAAAAAAGGACTGGAGGAAGGCCTGAAAGGCAGAGATATTCTGTAGGGGAAATCAGACTGTGAGAAGGAAATAAAAGGGAAGATGACTAGGGAAAACACCAGCAGCAAGACTCCAGAAGTCCAAGTGTACAGAATACTGCAAGTTTTCTGAATCTTTAGATGAGAGTCAAGGCTTGTGTTGTCTACAGCTATTTAGAGCCTCAGGGCACAAATTTTACTCCAAAAAATTCCTTCATTATAGCATTCCTACTACTAAGGTTATTCAATATTTGTTTCAATGGGGCTGCCTTGGGTCATGACATGCACTGCTAGTCACAGCTTTCATATTAAAGAAAATTAATAACAGGACCTGCTGAGTGCAAGCCTTGTTGGTAGACCAGATATTGCAACACAGTCTCCCACCCTGTGTGTGGGAGAATTGTGAATTGTGGTGTTCAATTTTACTTCCCCCAGCCGTTCTGCAACCATGGCTTCTTCAGTTTGCAGAGACAGAGAAGGCTCAGAGAAATAGTTAATTCTCAACCACGTCAGTGGGATTTCTAGTACAGGTGGAGCAAAATATTTGTTAAAGATCAGAAAACATATTTTGAGGAAGAAAATAGCCTAAGGAAAAGGGTATCCTGTACGCATGTCTCTATGCAGTATATGAAACAGACAGAAGAAGTGTATTTAATCATACAGAATTACTCAGAAAAGCCTGAAAGTTTCCATTATTTTGACAACACTCAAAAGAAAGGACCTCTTATCCATAAAGTATCCTTTCATAGCTCATGAAAATGACCTGTCCAAGAGCCAGATATTTAGCTGGTATATGCTCAATTCCACTAACTTCCATAAAGCTATGTTACCTTATGTTCCTGGGAATAACAGACACCCTCTAAGTGCCTTGTGTGGATGGAGCCCGTGTTTTTCTGTTTGAATCTGTGGGCATACACCTACAGCCAGAAATTTACAGGAGGGCGCGCGTGTATGAAAAGCCCCCAACAGATACCACTGCACATGTAAAGCCAAATTCTGTACATAATACAGCCAAGGCAATTCTATCTTCTTGGATCATTCTGACTGCTACTATACACATTGCTCTTTTTTTTAGAGAGTTCAGGATTTAACTCCCTGAATTCATTCATTTCCAACACGTTTGTGCCTGCTAATAGCTGATAGCTCTTCACAGCCACTGGCAGAGATCTAGGCTGTCCAGTTTTACTCTTCCCTGCTGTAATGAAATCTGATTTTTACTTTAGCATTCTGTAGTGAAATATAAGCAGAACTTACACTTTTGAAGCCTAGAAAGGGACAACTATTGTGAACTTATCATTAAAATGTTAAAAAAGTTCTTCTGCTCTAAGAAAACTAAAACCTGCCAATTTACATATTAATAGACCTTTTATGCTTAGGAAGATAATAAATGCAATCTTTGGCCAGATGCAGAGAATTAATTACAGCAAGAGAAAGGATCCTATGAAATATACAAAGCAAGCTCTGAATATTCAGAAAGAATATTATTGTCATTCAAGTTTCAGTGTACAGCATAATAGTACAGGAAAAATGAATTGTTTTGTGTCTGTTGCAGGGCTTTAGAGAAAGGGAGACTAGATAGACATTTATTATGTGCTGTCCATTTGAGACACTGTACCAAAGCAGATATGAACGATAAAGTGGATACACAGAAGGCCACTAAACCTACCACGTTGAGTTCTTTGTCCATCTCAGAAGTTGAAAATCTGTAAAAGAAAGAGCTTCGTACAGCAAATAAACAGTTTAATTCAAGGAGAATCAAAGCCCTCCAAAAGGTAAATGACTTACTGAAGAACATATAGGAGAGTTACCTGCCTCAGAGCTACTCTCAGCCAGCAGTTTGGATAAGGCACTATTAGAGAGATCTTGGAAAAGACGTGAAGCAGAAGTGATCATTTAAACTGCAATAAGTCATTAGGATCAGAGATTTTATCGAAGTGCTCTGTGGCAAATTAAGAACGAAGGAGTGAGAATATTAACAGAAATACTTAATATCTTTCTAAAAAGAGCTATTTGTCCCAAAAAATGGGGATTTGTCAGTGTTCCTTCATCCAGAACATTGCAAGCCAGGTGGCATTTCTGCATGATCGGTTATACTTGATGAATAGGTAATTAAGGTGAAAGTCATGAAACATCTATTTATCTCTCCATCTGTATTCTTAAACTATTTCTTCAACGCTGCATTATTTAACAAGAACATCCTCTGCCAGAGACAAACCTGTGTGACTCTGCTAACATACGCCCATCCTTCTCGGATTATTAGAATTCTTTGAATTACTACAGAGAAAGGCAATCTTTTACGATTTTTTTTTCTGCCTTTCAAAAGCATTTGATAAAATCACTGACAGGAAGCTCCCAGCATAGGTAGTTACATCATTCCCTCACATGTGCTCACATGTAGCTCCATCAGGAATTGGCAGCTGGTCAAGATGTAAAATACAAAATTTTGATGAAGACTTTTCAACACTGACAGAGCCCATATAGTCCCAGGAGAAACATGAAGGCTCTGTGCAGCACCCACAGAAATTACTGCCTTCACTGAATTTTAAATGAGGTCCTACAGCCATCACTCATCTCTGTACGTGTTTAAATCCCAGGCATACACATATATATTTTAAACCATTCCTTCTTTTGTGAGCCACTTTACTGCTGCACAATTTCTGGCCCTTCTGCCTCCCAGCCATCATCAAAACCTTTGTCAGACCCTGGTAGCTTATCTCCTTGTTGAAAATAGTTTGTCTCTTCTCACATCTTTGTTTTTGACGCTGTTTCTTTTTCCTAGCTACCCCTTGTGAGCACAGCCAAGTGATCTGATCTTAGACCTGAGAACCAGGGATTTTTTAGCCTCGTTCCCTGTGTGGTAGACAATGTTCAGGCTTCCCTGAGCTGATGGAGCTGACAGGGTGCATGTGAGGAATCTGGCCCTGAAAGTGCTAACGCTGTTATGCTTCCTAGCTGCTGAAACCTAAGAAACCACTGGGGTGTTAGTTTAGTTAGGCATGCAAGAAGTTAGGGAAGGCAAGCATGTGCTTGTGTGTATTGCATAACCAGGGCCTTAAAATTTCTTCCATCTACAACACCACAATAAACATATCTTCCCGGTCTCACAGGAAACACAGAAATTACTTTACATAATACACAGAGAGTGATTTAAAGGCACAAAACAATGGCTAAGCACTAATTTCAGGTAGTCGCACCCTGTACTTCTGATACGGGCTGCACGGTCACGATTCCCAGCACAGGCTGTTCTCATTTAGGTGCTTGCAGCGTTTCTGAAGCCTGGCTGCTATTTGCTAGAAAAAGCTATGCATGTGTTGACATTTCAAGTGCAAGTACTGTAATTCTTATTACAGTGTTCCAAATGCCACCGGTGTTGTTTTCCTGTGCTCCCAAAACCTTCCAACTTCCCTCTGCTAAGTCATTATCCTTTTAAAATGGGTTTTTGCCTTTCTCTGTCCTTACCCATTCATGTTTATTGCTTCTATCCATATCACATACCCTACATTCAAACTCTGCTTTTATTTTTATGTGTGGATTTCACTAAAGTCTAAGCCATCCTCTAATACTTCTGTTAGAAGATGCTTTGTAGAAATAAATTGTTCTGTGCAACTAATCTGGTCACCCAGTCTGTCACAAAATTGAAGTGCAGAGTAATCTAAGAATACTTGGTTTTCCTGAATAAATAGTTGCACTGGGAATTTGAGGGACCTAAGATTTGTGATTTGAGAACAGAAAGACAAGATGTAGTGAACCTTAATGCTAACAGTAAATATAAAAATAAGTATCCAAATGTATAAATAAAACATGGGTGTGATGTTTTAGCTAAAAACAGACAGAAAATTCACCCTTTTTTTTTTAACAAGAATTCCAGTATATTGGAAGTTGAATTTTCTTTTCAGTTATTATTCAGATTTATTGATTGATTTAGACCACAATACACTTCCTGTGGCTAGCAATTGCATTATTGTTACTATTAAACATGCTTCTGAAAAAATAAATAGCAATTTGAATTCATTCACATATGGGCTCCGTTCTTGTAATTAACTTGAAAAACAAAACAACTATATCCTAGTAAAATTTAATAGTTATCTGTTATAAAGGGTAAAAGATTTTCATAGTTTGACTATTATGTAGAACGTTATGAATATTTAAAAGAGATTGGCTTTTCTGCCCTTCCCCCAGGTCATCTTACCTTCTCTCTTAATTAAAGATCAATTAATCATTTTGTACAGAATCAGGGGGAAAAAGTAAAAATTCTAGAGCAGTACAAACCCAGGATTTCAAGTCTTCTAAAATCATGCTATTAAACAGATTTTAGCCCAACTGAAATTTTAGTTATTGATCCAGGTAACAATTTGATCTTTCTGTTTTCTTTCTTCCTTGATGGTACTATTAGGTCATCAAGCCTTTCATAAATCATTGCCTTTATGGCTTTCATCAAGGCATGATTTTTTTTCTTCACCTGAAGAATTCATGCCCAATAAAAGAAAAACCTTAACATTTGTATTTCTGTATTTCTTTCTTTTAATATAGAACACTAGTAACCATTTTTAAAGTATTATTGCATTGATTTCATGGAGTAGCAATGCTCTGCTAATAAAGCAAGCTACATAGTCAAAACCACGCCATTATTACAACATAAGATACCATTATCTTATTCTGCTGATGCCAGCTGATAACTTTTTGTGCAGCCAACTGTAGGCACTCATGGGCATACAATGTAAAAGGAAAGTGAAATAATAAAAGCACTGACATATTATTTAAAACGTAATGGGAAGACAAAAAAGCCTAGATGTGAGAGTTTTACATCATATTGTTGGAAATAATTATACAATACTCTGGCATTAAAAAATAATCTATTGTTAAACAATTTAGAAAAGGAAAAGACTACACCAATAACCGTTACTAATCTAGATACTGTGAAAAAGATTATTTTTTGTTGTCTGCTGGTTTGGAGGTTGACGTTAACTGACTAAGACTGTTCTCACAAAAGTGCTAGGAACTACATATTCTGCCACATAAGTCATGTAGGAAAATATAGTAGTGTCAAACCTCATTGAAAACACATTTTCAGCTCTCCTTCTCATGAAAATTAGTCTTCTGCAGTTATTCTATCTGTCTGTCCAGCTCCCCCAGTATCTCTAGTACCTGTCAGCCAATTTCTATCCTATTTGACACAGAGGTCAAAGCCTCAAAGATAAATTAGTTACTACAGATTTCAGGGAAAATGTTTAAAGAGAGTCAAAAAAAAAAAAAAAAAAAAAAAAAAAAGAAGTTGCTATGGAGGGAGAGGCAAGTGGCCTGGACAGCAGATGTCTGGTGGGGGGCTGACTGTGCCCAGCCCTGCATTCAAGTCTCCTACCCACTGGAGGAGATGTCTGACAGCTTGTACTGCCTGCGTCCAACCGCCCTGCAGCGCAAGCTGCCGTAAGGGAAATAGTACAGCAGCCTGGATGAAACCTGGATTCATTAACTCCTCTGCTGACAGGACAACATAATTTTAAAAAATCCTGAAATGTATCTTAAAGGGAGGGGTGGATTTTCAGCTGCTAATTAGGAAGTAAACACACAGTGAGTAAGCTATACTTGATTGTGACCTTCTAATCTTTGGATTATGTCCTTCTAATCTTCGTAAAATCTCCATGTTTAGTGACATTTAGTCTACCAGTGATACAACAGATTGTGTAATGTGGAAACACTTAGTAAATTATGGAACATAATTTCAGTGTACATGGCTGTTCTGTTTTTATGTAGTGAGGGGGGGCTACGGTGGTAGCTTCTGTAGGAAACTGCTAGAAGTTGTTTCCCCTTTGTTCAGTGAACTCGGCCGGGCCTAGGGCGGACCTGCTGCTGGCCAGGGCTAGCCAACTGGTAGCAGCCTGTTCCCTGATAATGCATGTGCGATAACGTGTTTAAGAAGGGGAAAGCAGAAAAAAAAGAAGAGAAGATGTGAAGAGCCTGAGCGAGGGCAGAGAGGGGGAGGCACAGGCCTCGTGGGCCTTGCAGGCCTCACCCTCTGGCCTCCCGCTGGGCAGCCGACGGGGCCCAACTCAGCCCGGCCCGGCTGCAAGAAGTGGAGAGGAGATGAGATGTGAATGAGATGTGAAGAGAACCTGAGAGGCGTCTGCCAGCCTGTTGTGAAGAATTTCTTGTGAGAGAAATGGCTGCAGATGCCAAGGTCAGTGAAGAAGGAGAGGGAGGAGTAATGCGGCTCCTAGCCAAGATTTCCCTGCAGCCTGTGGTGACGACCATGGTGGAGCAGGTTGTCCCCCTGCAGCCCATGGAGGCCCACAGAGGAGCAGAGATCCACCTACAGCCCGTGGAGGACCCCACATCGAGGCAGGCAAATGCCTGAAGAAGGCTGTGGCCCGTGGAGGCCTGGCTGGGGCAGCCATTCTGGAGGGACTGCACCCCATGGAAGAGATGACCCACGCCAGAGCAATTTAATGAAGGACTGTGGCCCATGGGTGGGACCCCACAGTGGAGCAGGGGAGGAATTTGAGGAGTTCTTCCCCCGAGAAGGAAGAAGCGGCATAAAACAATGTGTGATGAACTGACCATAACCCCCATTCCCTCTTCCCCCCTATGCTGCTCAGGGGAGGGAAGGTAGTAGAGATAATGTTAAGCTGAGGAAGATAGAGGGGTGGGGAGAAGTTATCTTGTTCTCTGTCTCATTATCCTGCTGTTTTTAGTAATAACTGAATCATTTTCCCCAAGTTGAGTCTGTTTTGCCCATAATGGTAACTTTAAGAATTTCTCCCTGTCCTTATCTCAAACCTCGAGCTTTTTTTTTGTCTTATATTATCTCCCTCTGTTCTCTTGGAGGATGGGGGGAGTGAGAGAGACACTGCATAGTCTGGTCCTGATTGGGGCTAAACTACGATAATGTCCATCAAGCATCTACCACTGTGTGTGTGTGTGTGTGCACATGAAAATAGATGAGGCGTTGGAAGGGTTGTTTCAGAAATGCCGAAGGAGAAAGAACACCCAACACTGAATTTCAGCAGGCAGTTGCAGGATATTACCATCCCTATGTGAAACTCTGAGCAACTGAACAAGCATCTCCAGGACTGCTGACAGCTGATCCTGAATAACTATAACTGATGCTAACACATCTGATGCTTAAAAGATCTATTGGTTGTAACAAGAACCTTTCCATTGGCTTCAATAAACTTTGAACTTTACCCTCACTCCTAACTTACGAGTGTACTGAAACAACATGAACATTTATGTCCAAAGTATCACATTCCTGTACCTTTATTTTACCCTAAAAGGTTTTAAAGGTGTTTTGGCTCTCCATGTGAAATGGTATTGGTCTGAAATGACATGCTGGTACCATAAGGACAGGTGGTTTATGAACAGTGTATTACATGAGAATGCTTAGTCTCTTTTCAAAGCTAATTTGTCATGGGCACCACTCAACGAAAGATTAACATGTAATTAGCTCTTGGCAGTAGAGTGTTTCCAAACTGCGGGATATCAAGCAGCTTTTTGGTTGGCATACAAACCAGGTAATGGGTGCGGTGAGCCCAGGGAGAGGAAGTCGCTGCTGCTCTGCTTGGAGACAGGCCTGTGATTTCTGTTGCCTGTGTTAACCAACACTTCATTGTCTTGTACACATCCCTTGGCAAGTCAAATCTCTTCTTCTGCAAACACTGTTTCTTAATTATTACTTTGATAATCACTTGTCCTGGTTTTGGCAGGGATGGAGTTAATTTTTTCCTCTCAGTAGCTGGTGTGTTTTGGATTTCGTGTGTGAAGAATGTTGATAAACACCCTGATGATTTGAGTTGTTGTGAATGAGACCAAGGACACCGTCCTGCTTTCCAAGTCTTGCTAATTTGCAGATGCAGGAAGCTGGGAAAAAGACAGACAGAATAATTGATCCAAACTGGCCAAAGAGAGTATTCCATGCCATAAACATCA